>QPGU01000054.1:0-24180 GCA_004135705.1 Alloteropsis semialata | reverse complement strand
GCTTCGACTCCTGTATGTGTCACTGTCCGCAGGGAATGCAGCCTTCCACGGGACTACGCCGACACCTCTAGCTCATCCGGGATGTTCGGGGTTCCCCAGAGCCCTTGTTAGCTCATCGTTTTCTCTGTCGGGAACGAATGTCCCATCGGCTGTCTCTTGAATGACCTTAAGGATAGCAGCGGCCGCCTCTTTTACCTCATCGCTGTATATAAGCGACCCATCGGAAAGATCCAGAGTGCCACCATGAGCGTAGTACCAATGCCTTGATCGCTCGGGCCAATGCATTGTCGCCGGCGTGATTCCCCTGGCAACCAAATCTTCTTCCATCTTGTCCCAGATAGGAATTTTCTTCTTATAGCAGTTGGTCCAAGAGAGTGGAAGTATCTTTTCTTCGCGGCATTGATCCTATTCTGTCGCGAGTTCTTTTCACCTAACTCCGACCGCCTGTACTGCACGAAGGAATCCCAATGACCCCTCGGCTTTGGGTAATCATCAAAGTTGGGTGTCAGGTTCTTCTCGGCATATTTCTTGTACATGTTTTTTTCCATGTTTGAAATGCAGTACACATCGTCTTTAGAGCCCAATTTTTGACTCTTGCCTCTGAACCTTGAGGCACCGCGAAATGTTCTTGCAGATTGGCCCATAGCATTTCTTTCTCTGATTGCGGCACGTATGTAGCATCATCGCAGGGTTTCCACCTCTGCAGGCTGATGGGCACGTGGTCTCTCATTAGAACACCACACTGATTGGCCATCTTTATAGCAGCTTTCTCTGGCGCAACTGGCCGACCATCTTCTGCCACATCAGTGATTACAAGTCCGCCCTCTAACTTCTTGGTCGGGCCACGTTTCGTCTTCTTCGATGATGAGGACCCAGAAGGCTGTGAGCCTGAGGGCTACATGAACGAGAAAGAAATGTATATATTAAGATTTCATGCTTGAACATATATATTCGATATTGACAATATGTATACATATATACCTCCTCGGCCCGAACACTTCCAGCGGCAGGTTCTTCCATGCCATCACCTGACATATTCAGGTATTGGCTGCCATCGTCACCACCTGCCTCCTCGTCGACGTCGAGAAGGTTTGTGGCACGTGCACTGCCTTTTGCGATTTGTTCCATCATATACACGTTCATTTCCTCTTCTGTCATATTCATTTCGTCTTCCGTCTATCAAATATACATGAAATAACAATTATATCAAATTCGATCAAATTCGATCAAATTCTATCAAATTCTACCAAATTCGATCAAATCCTATCAAATCCTATCAAATTTGATCAAATTCTATCAAATCCTATCAAATTCTATAAAATTCTATCAAATTCTATCAAATCCTATCAAATTCTGTCAAATTCAACCAAATCCTATCAAATTCTACCAAATTCGATCAAATTCTATCAAATTCTACCAAATTCGATCAAATTCGATCAAATTGTATGAAATTCTATGAATTTGAATCAAATTCGATGAATTTCAATCAAATTCGATGAATTTCCATCAAATTATATCAAATTCAACCAATTACAAAGTAATTTCTAAAATTGTATGAAATTCTATGAAATTATATCTTATTCGATGAATTTCAATCAAATTCGATGAATTTCCATCAAATTATATCAAATTCAACCAATTACAAAGTAATTTCTAAAATTGTATGAAATTCTATCAAATTATATCAAATTATATCAAATTATATCTTATTCGATAAAATTATATCTTATTCGATCAAATTATATCTAAAGTGACAATAACTAAAAATCTTATAATTACACACACACATGAAATAATGTAAATTCTAGATTCATATTTCAATAAATTACATGAAAAATCCTATAATTACATAAAAAAACTTATAATTACATAAAAAATCCTATAATTTCCAATAATTACATGAAAAATCTAATAATTACATAAAATACATAATTTGGACAGCATTTCCCCTAAAAATTGAGCATTATGAGACCACCACAAAAAAAATCTAATCCAATCCACATATCATTCATGGCATATCCGAATTATTACATCCATCATCCAAGCATCATTCATCACCATGATTTCGAATTGACAGAAGAGAGTGAGACAGATTGAGCTTCGAATCACCTTGAGAGGACTACTGCAGGGAGAAGAGGTGAAGTAGGACAAGTCCGGCGAGGCAGCGTCCTGGGCGGCGCGTGGATGCGAGCTGCGGCGGCGCGGGGTGGCGGCCGGCGCTGTCAAGGTGGACGGCGGCGCGCGTATGCGGGGGCGCGTGGGAGAATGCGGCGGCGGCGCTGGAGAGCAGAGCCGCGCGTGGGCGTGGTGGAGAGGCGGCGGAGCTGTACGTGGACGTGGAGGCGGCGGCGGCCGGAGCAGGGTGAGGGGTCGGCGGCGTACGGGCACGGGAGTGGCGGGACAGGGGCGCGCGGCGTCGGGGAGGGGCCGGCGGCGTCGGGGAGGGGCGCGCGGCGTCGAGGTACCGAAGGTCTCTCCCTTTGGTACCGGGTGATGTCACCACCCGGTACCAAAGGGCCTTTGGTACCGGGTGGTGACATCACCCGGTACCAAAGGGTGTTTTGAGCGCCAAATGAAAACCCTAAGGTACCGGGCGGTGTCCCAACCCGGTACCAAAGGGCCCACGATTCAATTTCCCGTCAAATAAAAAGTTCTCTTTCTTTCTTTTTTCTTTTTAGTATTTAATATTTCATATATATACTATTTGCATAATTCTTTCTTCCTTTCTATCTTTTTAGTATATAATCTTTCTTCCTTTTTATCTTTTTAGTAAATACTATTTAGTATTTATAATTTATCTTTTTAGTATATTTTATTTAGTATTTCAAATTTAACTTGTTAGTGGATTACACGCCATCTTTTTAGTACGTATTATATTGATATATGAAATAATGTAAATCTAGATTCATATTTCTATATATATTTTATTTGGTATTAGTAATATATATTAACTCCTTTGATATTAGTAATATATATTAACTCTTTTACTATTCTAAATTCATATTACTATTTCGTAATATATATTAACTCCTTTACATTACATATCATAACGCTTCAACATAATTAGAATTACATAGCATCATCATGCTTCAACATAAGTACAACATTATGCTTGAACAGCAATAATCAGGGTCCCTGCACGCCATGCTTCTTCATGAGATAGAAAGGATAGTTTATATCGATAATCTCGATGCCTAGGAACCTGTCGACATAATCAAGTGCATATATGTATGCACTATCCTGTGCCTTGTAACGTGAATCCAAGACCTCTCCATAAATTGTGATCTCAGCAGCATTGGCATGACTCAAGGTTATATTAGCTTGGAAACCACCATTAACTCGATAAGCCCCTGGCGTCGTGTGTGCATACCCTAAGTTTCCAAGGACTTGATAAAGGACTGCACGTAGACCAGAACACGCATGCATGAATCCACAGTAGTAGTCATCCTACAATAAGATTAATAAAACATATTGTTACAGATAAAGATAGATAAATTATAATATAATTACACAACTAAAAATAAAACTAACTTACATAAATCGATTCATATGAAGGACTAATCCTTTTAGGCATCTGTGTCACGTCTGACTCACCCGTCTCGAGAGCTTTCAACTTGAAGTAGCTGTAGTCTGGGAAAACATGGCCAGTTTGACTTTCTATTTGGGCTAATGCTTGCCTCACAGCATCACACGAGGCCACATGGTCTTGCTGCCACGCGCCAGAATGAACGTGGATAATAACCATGTCACCAGGATTTGGGTCACGGGTGGCATTTTGTTGAATGCTAACAGAGATCATAACCCTACCAGTATTTTCGTCACATTTTCTCTTAATACCAAAGGACTTGATTGACCGATGTTTGCATCTTTTAGCCATGTAATTGGATTAATGATCTGCATTATTAATAATTTCTATTCTCAGTGACATAGTGATTACATTCAATGCAACTTGCAGAGGAATATCATAACCCTACCATATTGTAGCGAAGTTGCTGAGGTGTGGGAATTGGGACATGATCAACTTGTTGAGTTGTCGACCATCCAGGCTCGTGAGCCTCTCGAATCGGGATGGTAGGTGGCATATTAGTAACATAGCCACCACGTCTAGCTGCCTGACGCTGTCTCGGCATGATACTATCCAAAATAAACCGTAATATATTACAAGTCAATTTAACAAAACTAGTAAATACTTATCAAGAAGCATAAGACAAAATCAAATTTGGCCAACATTACATACCATAGTGCTTCAACATAATTAGAATTACATAGCATCATCATGCTTCAACATAAGTACAACATTATGCTTGAACAGTAATAAATGTTTTCTTTACAAGAGTGCCTTCGTTATGATCGTTGCGAGCGTAAGGAGCATCTTCATTGGCCAACAGGATGCTTGTGTCATCCTCCACACTGAACGGAGACACCTCGTCACACGTATTATAATCATCTTCATCGGTGACGTCCTCGACACCCACGATTTTTCTTTTTCCCGTGAGAACTATGTGCCATTTTGGATAAAGTTCAGAGTTGTTTGTTTGCAGAGTCCCCGTCTTGGGTTTGGTAGACATGTCCTTCACATAAAACACTTGATGCACATCCTTGGCGAGCACGAATGGTTCGTCTACATACCCAATTTTGTTGAGATCCACAGTTGTCATGCCGTAGCGGTCTATAGTAACACCTCCACTTGTAAGTTTCACCCATTTGCACCGAAAAAGTGGTATTTTCAAAGGTCTACAATCTAGTTCCCAGATCTCCTCTACCAGGCCATAATATGAGTCCCTGTTCCCTTTGTTGTCATAGGCATCTATACTGACACCACTATTTTGGTTGGTGCTTTTGTCGTCTTGGGCTCTCCTGTAAAATGTATACCCATTTATGTCATAGCCTTGGAACGTCAAGAATGAGGATGATGGTCCCCTTGCAAAATACGCCAGCTGTGTATGTATTGTCTCGTTACCCATGAGCTTTTGTCGCAACCAACCAGCGAAAGTTTCTATGTGATGGCGTGTAATCCACTTCTCAGACTTTCTTGGATTGTAGCATATTATAGTCTTGTGCTCCTCGATGTAAGGAGCCACCATGGTTGACGACTGCAATACAGTGTAATGGGCTTTCATGAATAAATCGTAGTCGCTACACCTTGTTTGTTTCCTTCCTAACGTGCCCTTTCCAAGTAGTCTCCCCTCATGGCGTGACTCAGGTAGCCCAATCGATTTCAGTTCGGGGATATAGTCAACACAGAACTCAATGACCTCCTCTGTTCTGTATCCCTTGGCGATGCATCCTTCTGGAAGAGAACGGTTATGAACATATTTCTTTAGAATAGCCATGAGCCTCTCAAAAGGATACATATTGTGTTGGAATACAGGACCAAGAATACCAATCTCTTTGACAACATGGACCAGGAGATGCGTCATAATATTAAAGAAAGACGGAGGAAATATCATCTCAAGGCTGACAAGGCTTTGGGCCACATCATCCTGCAGCTTTGCTAGATTAGTGGGATCGATTGCCTTCTGGTCGATTGCATTGAGAAAGGCGCATAGCTTCACAATAGTTGTTCGGACATTAACGGGTAGAATTCCCTCAGCGCCACCGGAAGCAATTGTGTGAGCAGCACATGGCAGTCATGGGACTTGAGGTGTACGAATTTCTTCTCTTTCATATTTATCAGACTCTTTACATTCGATGAGTAGCCGGACGGGACCTTAATACTGTTCAAGCAATCAAACATGCTGGTCTTCTCCTCCTTGCTTAGAGTGTAGCTAGCAGGATGCAAGTTCCAACGCCCTTTCTCTCTTTTCTCAGGATGCAGGGGATCTCGTTGTTTCATACGTTTCAGGTCCTGTCGTGCTTCAAGCGTATCTTTTGACTTTCCGTAAGTACCAAGGAACCCTAGCACGTTTACGCAAAGATTTTTCGTCAGGTGCATCACATCAATTGCGTGGCATACATCTAAGACCTCCCAATATGGTAGGTCCCAGAATATTGACTTTTTCTTCCACATGGGCGCCTTTCCATTTCACTTGCCGCTGGCTGGCTGCCAGGTCCCTTCCCAAAGACCACCTTCACATCTTTTACCATAGCAAATACATATTTTCCATCCCGATGCCTTGTTTGCTACGACCTTCCGCCTCAAAATGCTTTCCTTTCTTTCTCAGCGGATGTTTCTCAGAAAGGAATCGACGATGGCCCATATACACACACTTTCTACAATGTTTCAGATGGTGTGTTCTAGGCAATGTGTGCATGCTTTGTATCCCTTGTTTGACTGTCCCGACAGGTTACCAAGTGCAGGCCAATCATTGATGGTCACAAACAGTAATGCTCGTAGGTTAAATTCCTCTTGCTTGTGCTCATCCCACGCCTTTACACCATCTTTGCCCCACAACAACAAAAGTTCCTCAATCTGTGGCCTTAGATACACATCAATGTCGTTGCCAGGCTGATTTGGCCCTTGGATTAGCACTGGCATCATAATGAACTTCCGCTTCATGCACATCCACGGAGGAAGGTTGTACATACAAAGAGTCACGGGCCAAGTGCTGTGGCTACTGCTCATATCACCGAAAGGATTCATGCCATCCGTACTCAAACCAAATCTTATGTTCCTTGCATCTTCTGCGAAGTCTGGGAACGCTCTGTCGATTTTTCTCCATTGCGACCCATCAGCGGGGTGTCTCAACATATTGTCTTCCCTCCGATCCTCTTTGTGCCACCGCAGCAATTTAGCATGCTCTTTGTTTCTGAACAAGCGTTTCAGACGTTGTATTATAGGGAAATACCACATCACCTTGGCAGGGACTCTTTTCTTGGGGGCCTCTCCCTCAACATCACCAGGGTCGTCTCGCCTGATTTTATACCGCGAGCAATTGCAAACCGGACAGGCGTCCAAAGATTCGTACGACTTGCCCGATAAAGGATACAATCATTGGGACATGCGTGTATCTTTTGTACTTCCAGTCCTAGAGGGCAAACGATTTTTCTTGCTTCGTATGTTGTTTCGGGCAATGTGTTGCCCTCTGGAAGCATCTTCTTTATCATTTTCAATATCTCTCCAAAGTCAGACAAGCCATTAGTTGCCTTCCATTGCAACAGTTCCAGTGTGGTACCCAATTTTTTCTGGTCCTCTTTGCAATCTGGGTACAACAATGTTTTGTGGTCCTCCAACAAACGGTTCATCTTCTCCCGCTCTTTCGCACTTTCGCAGTCTTTCTCTTCATCACGGATCATGCCACCTAAGGCGTCATCATCCTCATCTTCTGCAACTGCTTCACCCTCGCCCATTGCTGTATCATCTGCAAAGGCACCGTATTGTGCAAAGTCCGGGATGTTGTCGTCACCTTCTTCATCACCTTCTTCAAAGAATATCCCCGCTTCGCCGTGTTTTGTCCAACAGATATAGTTAGGCATGAAACCACTCATAAGCAAGTGTGTGTGGACCACCTTCTTCGAGATGTGATAATCCTTCTTATTCTCACAGACCTTGCATGGACAGCATATAAAACCCGAGGTCGAGTTAGCCTCTGCCGCGTCGAGAAATTGATGAACGCCATTAATGAAGTCAGATGAGCGTCTATCCGCGTTGTACATCCATTGCCGATTCATCTATTCACAAAATACAATGAAAAATTCATCCCCAATTTCTAAAGTTCGTAATAAACCTAAATGAGAATATCATATATAATCTCTAAAAATCTTAATAACCGTAAACATCAACATCATTTGATGCCACCAAAAAGATGTATTTCTAAAGTTCGTAGTAAGCCTTAACAAGAATATCTTTTATAATCTCTAAAAATTTCGACAGCACCTCCCCTGCATCGGGAGGTTTCCAAAACCTGCGACAAACCAAGGGCACGATGGCCGACAACCACATTCCAAAATCATCAACGTGTTACTTTTGCTCATCTCAAAAAAAAATTCAAGGAGTGATTTGCCTCAGATACGTTGTCTTTCATTTGACCTTGAACTTGGAGCATAAGAAACATTACAGGTGGTAACAAAATTGGTTCATGGTAGGCATGGAACCATGAGACACACCCAGCCCAACCATCACAACCGATCCGTTGCTTGGGCATGGATGTGTCCCATGGTTTGATGACAACCATGAGAAGCATAACTATACAATACAAGGTCAAGCTCAAGGTCATCATTTGTTACCCAGCTAGAAAACTAGGTAAAATTTGATATCATCATAGGCATGCCAAGAGTTGGATTGTTTTAGTTCAAGATATTTACAACCATGAGAAGTAAAATTGAATTTAAAATCTAACTAAATAAGAATATCATTTATAATCTCAAAAATTCCTAAACACCCTAAATATCAACGTCATTTGAAGCCTCTAAAAAGATGTAATTCTAAAGTTCGTAATAAGCCTAAATATGAATTTCATTTATAATCTCTAAAAATCCTAATAACCCTAAATATGAATATCATTTATAATATCTAAAAATCATAATAAGCATAAATATGAAAATCATTTAAAGTTTCTACAAATAATCCAAAAATCTAAACAATGTCTAAAATTTTTTGCATCATCTCTACACATGCAACAACTAACTATATAGTGATTCTCTATTACAAATTCATAATAAAAATGAAGATTAAATCTAAAATCTCTTATTTCAATCCATTTCACAAAACACAAATTACTCAAAACATAGAGCATGAAATAGACCATACTAACCGTCAAAAGAGAGAGGATGATGTTGCTAACCTTCTAGCGGACTTGGTTTGCAAAATCTCCAAAAGTTATGGAAAAATCGGGCATGAGCTCCCCCAACCCGAGCTCAATGGAGGATGAAGAAATGAGCCATGGCTCGGGCTGGGGAGGAAGAAGGGGTCTTATACGCAGAGCCCCTTTGGTACCGGTTGGTGGCACCATCCGGTACCAAAGGGGGTCACATTGGTACCGGTTGGTGTCACCAACCGGTACCAAAGGCCCCGAGGCTCATTGGTACCGGGTGGTGACACCAACCGGTACCAATGTGGCCATATAGGTACCGGGTGGTGCCACCACCCGGTACCAACGAGCTCGCAGAATTATTGGCCGTTGGACCCGGTACCAATGCTTCCATTGGTACCGGGTCCTTTCCATCCGTGACCGATTACGGTGGATGGATGGCGGGTTCTCTGGTAGTGCTTGCAGCCTAGCACAGCTTGCGCGGGGCATACACGGGTTCCCGCTAATCCCGCTTAAATTTGAGGTGAGATGCGGGCTGCCGTTGAAGCCCGATTAATCCCTCACGGGTCATGTGAACGTGGGGCGGGCCCCCCGCTGCCGCCCCATTTGCAATTCTAGTGCCAGGCCAGGACTAGGCCCAATAGACTCCATCTTTTGCTCCATTGTCCCTGTACTCAAAGATAACCCAGATATGCATGCTACCATATTATTTGAGTACAAATGTCTAAGTTATGCTTAGTCTTTATTTATTTTCTGAGGCTATTAACGGTCAGAATTTCTGTTGTAAGGACCGTCAACACTGAGTCACCATGGATGACTAGTTGCTTGATGCCGAGTGAAATGGTGATGCGGATGCCATGGAGGATCGCCTCGTACTCGTCGATGTTGTTGGTACCAAGAAGAGTATTTGGAGGATGTAGTGGAGTGATTATCCTGTTGGTGATATGAAGAGGACTCACGTGCCTCCGCTGTCAATAGTCAAAGACCCGTCGAAGTACATCTTCCAATGGTCATCTCGGTTGGGGTTGTACTCGTCTTGGACTTTTGTCCACTCAGCGATGAAGTCATTGAGGACCTACGACTTGATGGTGGTGCGTGGGGTGAAATCAATCTTGAAGGATGCGAGTTCGACGACGTGATTCTTATGGTGACGTCGCGGTTCGGTAGGATCACACCGAGTGGAAGTTGAGTCATGACCTTAATCTGATGAGCTTGAAACTAGTGGCGGGGTTTCTGAGAGGTGATGAGGAGGGCGTAGAGGAGCTTCTGGACCTAGGGGTATCTTGCCTTGGAGTCTATCAGTACCTCACTAGCGTAGTAGACTAGTCGTTACACCTTTTGCACTCGTCCTTCCTCCTGATGCCTGCTGATGATGTTGGTCGTGGCGGCGGTATACAAGAGAAGGGTCTCGTCATCCCTCGGTGCGGTGAGTATAGGAGAAGTGGACAGATAGGCTATCAGTTCACGGAACGCTTGTTGAGCTTGTGGGCTCCATTGGAAGTTGTCGGCCTTCTTTAACAGCTTGAAAAAGGGCTGCCCTTTGTCTCCTAATCAGGAAACAAATCGGCTTAGGGTGGCCATGCATCTGGTCAGCTTTTGTATGTCTTTCTTACCGGTTGGTGTCTTCATATTCGTGATGGCGCTTATCTTCTCGCGATTGTCCTCGATGCCGCGGTTGCTCATGATGAACCCATGTAGTTTGCCTTTGGGGACTCCAAAGACACACTTAGTCGGGTTAAGCTTCCATCAGAACTTGCGGAGATTGTCGAGGGTTTTGGAGAGGTCGGCGATGAAGTCATCGGCGTGGCGAGTTTGTCATCGCCATAGGCCTCGGCATTTCTCACAATCTTGTCGCCAAGGGTGAGGTTGATGGCTCTTTGGTAGGTGCACCTGCATTCTTCAGGCCAAAGGTCATCATGGTGTAGCAGTAGGCTCATATCTGTGTAATGAACGAAGTCTTCTCATGGTCTTCTTCTTTGAGTGCGATCTGGTGTAGCCATAGTAGCAATCGAGGAAACATAGGAGAACACATCCGGCAGTGGAATCGATGACTTGGTCGATGCGGGGGAGCACAAAGGGGTCCTTATGGTAGTGCTTGTTGTGATCTATGTAGTCAGCACACATCCTCCATTCATTATTATTTTTCTTACAAGGACTGGGTTAGCAAGCCTATCGGGATAAAAGACTTCTCTAATGAACCCGGTCACTAACAAGTCCTGTGCGAATCGGGGTAGTTTCTGACGAACTGGTTTGGTGTTCGTGGCAACCCTCATGGAGTGCTCGACCACCTTCCTCGAATCACCGGGAATGTCTGATGGGGACCATCCAAAGATTTCAGCGTTGTTCTGGTGGAAGGTGACCTGCGTGCTTTCCTATTTGTCGGTAAGCCCTGTACCGATTAGGGCCGTCTTGGAGGAGTCGGGCAGGCTGAGCGAGAGGGCGTGCACTGCTTCAGTGGGCTTGAGGTGAGTTGGCTTCTTTCTCTTGGTGCACAACAATAAATGTTTTCTTTATAAGAGTGCCTTCGTTATGATTGTTGCGAGCGTAAGGAGCATCTTCATTGGCCAACAGGATGCTTGTGTCAACCTCCACACTGAAAGGAGACACCTCGTCACACCTATTATAATCATCTTCATCCGTGATGTTCTCGACACCCACGATTTTTCTTTTCCCCGTGAGAACTATGTGCCATTTTGGATAAAGTTTGGAGTTGTTTGTTTGCAGAATCCCCGTCTTGGGTTTGGTAGACATGTCCTTCACATAAAACACTTGATGCACATCCTTGGCGAGCACGAATGGTTCATCTACATACCCAATTTTGTTGAGATCCACAGTTGTCATGCCGTAGCGGTCTATAGTAACACCTCCACTTGTAAGTTTCACCCATTTGCGCCAAAAAAGAGGTATTTTCAAAGGTCCATAATCTAGTTCCCAGATCTTCTCTATCTGGCCATAATATGAGTCCCTATTCCCTTTGTTGTCATAGGCATCTATACAGACACCACTATTTTGGTTGGTGCTTTTGTCGTCTTGGGCTCTCGTGTAAAATGTATACCCATTTATGTCATAGCCTTGGAACGTCAAGAATGAGGATGATGGTCCCCTTGCCAAATACGCCAGCTGTGTATGTATTGTCTCCTTACCCATGAGCTTTTGTTGCAACCAACCAGCGAAAGTTTCTATGTGATGGCGTGTAATCCATTTGTCAGACTTTCTTGGATTTTGGTAGCATATTATAGTCTTGTGCTCCTCGATGTAAGGAGCCACCATAGTTGATGACTGCAATACAGTGTAATGGGCTTTCATGAATAAATCGTAGTCGCTACATCTTGTTTGCTTCCTTCCTAACGTGCCCTTTCCAAGTAATCTCCCCTCTTGGCGTGACTCAGGTAGCCCAATCGGTTTCAATTCGAGGATATAGTTAACACAGAATTCAGTGACCTCCTCTGTTCTGTATCCCTTGGCGATGCATCCTTCTGGAAGAGAACGGTTACGAACATATTTCTTTAGAATAGCCATGAGCCTCTCAACATATTTCTTGTTTGGCGATGCATCACATCAATTGCGTGGCGGACATCTAAGACATCCCAATATGGTAGGTCCCAGAATATTGACTTTTTCTTCCACATGGGTGCCTTTCCATTTTCACTTGCCGCTGGCTGGCTGCCAGGTCCCTTCCCAAAGACCACCTTTACATCTTTTACCATAGCAAATACATATTTTCCATCCCGATGCCTTGGTTTGCTACGACTTTCTGCCTCAAAATGCTTTCCTTTCTTTCTTAGCGGATGTTTCTCAGAAAGAAATCGACGATGGCCCATATACACACACTTTCTACAATGTTTCAGGTAAATGCAGTCGGTGTGTTCTAGGCAATGTGTGCATGCTTTGTATCCGTTGTTTGACTGTCCTGACAGTTTACCAAGTGCAGGCCAATCATTGATGGTCACGAAACAGTAATGCTCGTAGGTTAAATTCCTCTTGCTTGTGCTCATCCCACGCCTTTACACCATCTTTTCCCCACAACAACAAAAGATCCTCAATGAGTGGCCTTAGATACACATCAGAGTCGTTGCCAGGCTGCTTTGGCCCTTGGATTAGCACTGGCATCATAATGAACTTCTGCTTCATGCACATCCACGGAGGAAGGTTGTACATACAAAGAGTCACGGGCCAAGTGTTGTGGCTACTGCTCATATCACCGAAAGGATTCATGCCATCCGTACTCAAACCAAATCTTATGTTCTTTGCATCTTCTGCGAAGTCTGGGAATGCTCTGTTGATTTTTCTCCATTGCGACCCATCAGCGGGGTGTCTCAACATATTGTCTTCCCTACGATCCTCTTTGTGCCACCGCATCAATTTGGCATGCTCTTTGTTTCTGAACAAGCGCTTCAGACATTGTATTATTGGGAAATACCACATCACCTTGGCAGGTACTCTCTTCTTGGGGGGCTCTCCCTCAACATCACCAGGGTCGTCTCGCCTGATTTTATACCGCGAACAATTGCAAACCGGACAGGCATCCAAAGATTCGTACGCCTTGCCCCGATAAAGGATACAATCATTGAGACATGCGTGTATCTTTTGTACTTCCAGTCCTAGAGGGCAAACGATTTTTCTTGCTTCGTATGTTGTTTCGGGCAATGTGTTGCCCTCTGGAAGCATCTTCTTTATCATTTTCAATATCTCTCCAAAACTTTTGTCAGACAAGCCATTAGTTGCCTTCCATTGCAACAGTTCCAGTGTGGTACCCAACTTTTTTGGTCCTCTTTGCAATCTGGGTACAACAATGTTTTGTGGTCCTCCAACAAACGCTTCATCTTCTCCCGCTCTTTCGCACTTTCGCAGTCTTTCTCTTCATCACGGATCATGCCACCTAAGGCGTCATCATCCTCATCTTCTGCAACTGCTTCACCCTCGCCCATTGCTGTATCATCTGCAAAAGGCACCGTATTGTGCAAAGTCCGGGATGTTGTCGTCACCTTCTTCAAAGAATATCCCCGCTTCGCCGTGTTTGGTCCAACAGATATAGTTAGGCATAAAACCACTCCTAAGCAAGTGTGTGTGAACCACCTTCTTCGAGATGTGATAATCCTTCTCATTCTCACAGACCTTGCATGGACAACATATAAAACCCGAGGTCGAGTTAGCCTCTGCCGCGTCGAGGAATTAATAAACGCCATTAATGAAGTCAGATGAGCGTCTATCCGCGTTGTACATCCATTGCCGATTCATATATTCACAAAATACAATGAAAAATTCAGCCCCCAATATGAATTTCTAAAGTTTCGTAATAAACCTAAATAAGAACATCATTTATAATCTCTAAAAATCTTTATAACCCTAATTATCAACATCATTTGATGCCATCAAAAAGATGTATTTCTAAAGTTCATAATAAGCCTTAACAAGAATATCTTTTATAATCTCTAAAAATTTCGACAGCACCTCCCATACATCGGGAGGTTTTCAAAACCTGCAACAAACCAAGGACACGATGGCCGACAACCACATTCCAAAATCATCAACGTCTTACTTTTGCTCATCTCAAAAAAAATTGGAGTGATTTTCCTCAGATATGTTGTCTTTCATTTGACCTTGAACTTGGAGCATAAGAAACATTACAGGTGGTAAAAAAAATTGGTTCATGGTAGGCATGGAACCATGAGACACACCCAGCCCAACCATCACAACTGATCCGTTGCTTGGGCATGGATGTGTCTCATGGTTTGATGACAACCATGAGAAGCATAACTATACAATACAAGCTCAAGCTCAAGGTCATCATATGTTACCCAGCTAGAAAACTAGGTAAAATTTGATATCATCATAGGCATGCCTAGAGTTGAATTGTTTTAGTTCAAGATATTGACAACCATGAGAAGTAAAATTGAATTTAAAATCTAACTAAATAAGAATATCATTTATAATCTCAAAAAATCCTAATAACCCTAAATATCAACGTCATTTGAAGCATCTAAAAAGATGTAATTCTAAAGTTCGTAATAAGCCTAAATATGAATATCATTTATAATCTCTAAAAATCCTAATAACCTTAAATATGAATATCATTTATAATATCTAAAAATCATAATAAGCATAAATATGAAAATCATTTAAAGTTTCTACAAATAATCCAAAAATCTAAACAATGTCTAAAAATTTGTGCATCATCTCTACACATGCAACAACTAACTATATAGTGATTCTCTATTACGAATTCATAATAAAAATGAAGATTAAATCTAAAATCTCTTATTTCAATCCATTCCACAAAACACAAATTACTCAAAACATAGAGCATGAAAGACCATACTAACCGTCAAAAGAGAGAGGATGAAGTTGCTAACCTTCTAGCGGACTTGGTTTGCAAAATCTTCAAAAGTTATGGAAATTTTGGGCATGAGCTCTCCCAACTCGAGCTCAATGAAGGATGAAGAAATGAGCCATGGCTCGGGCTGGGGGAGGAAGAAGGCCCCTTTATATGCGGAGCCCCTTTGGTACCGGTTGGTGGTACCACCCAGTACCAAAGGGGGTCACATTGGTACCGGTTGGTGGTACCACCCAGTACCAAAGGGGGTCACATTGGTACCAGTTGGTGTCACCAACCGGTACCAAAGGCCCCGAGGCTCATTGGTACCGGGTGGTGGCACCAACCGGTACCAATGTGGCCATATAGGTACCGGGTGGTGCCACCACCCGGTACCAATGAGCGCACAAAATTATTGACCGTTGGACCCGGTACCAATGCAAGGTCCGATCCATCCGTGACCTATGAGGGGTGGCGGATGGAGGGTTCCCTGGTAGTGTCAGTGCCGGTGGCGTCCCGAAGGTCGTCGATTCCCGACAAGATGAAGGCTGAGCCGATCAAGAACACCACCTATTCGAGATTCGGCCCTCTGCATCAAATCCGCTACAACTTCATCAACAAGAATGACTACTTCCTCTACGGCTGGAGCTGAGGCAATGGCATCCACTACTACCTCTGATACAGATCACACCATTAACGATTCCGCATTAGATTGATTGAACATGTGTTAGGTTATGTAAAGATCATGTTCGTGTGCTTCTGATGTCTACTTAGCAATTCTAACTGCTGGTAACCAGAGCCATCTTAACTTTAACATGTTTGATCTACATGCCTATGCCATGAGTTGCTCGTGTTCTTGTTGATTATACCGGGTTTAAGTTGAACCTAAGTACATAAGTTCTATGGCTAAGTATTTTTAGTGGATCTGTTCTACTTAGTAGATTAATTTGTGTAATGTGTGCTCCATCACGTGCAATTAAGGTGGCTGCAGATTAAGATTAATGAGCTACACAGGCAAAAATTGATCTAGTCTAGTTCGGTCTAGTTCATGAAGATCTCCACCAATACTCCAGGAGATAGGAGTAAACAAAATTTGTCAAATCAGGGAACATCACCGCACTTTTATTCACATCCCAAGCAGCAGCCGAACCTACTACAGCATAGTACACAGTAGTTGTTGGGAACCCATTAATCAAAGGTTGGTGAATCTAGCATGCATTATTTTCTTTGTTCATAAACGCACACTACTGGAAAAACGCCCATCGGTACCCGTTGGTAACCCTCATAGGTACCGGTGCTGAGCAACCGAGACTAAAGGCCTCGGTCTTTGGTACCGGGTGCAGAACCGGTACCTATGAGAGCCATTGGTACCGGTTGATAACACCAACCGGTACCAAAGGGCCCTCCCACGTGTGCTACGGGAAGACCGTTTGGTACCGGTTGGTGTTACCACCTGGTACCAAAGGGTGTTTTTTTCTTTTTTTAAATGTTTGATGTTTTTGTTTATTAGATGCAATTCGTCCACGTGTGTACGTACGTGTCATATGTAAGTACGTGTGTAGTACGCATTATATGTCTAGTGGAATTGGGAGGGAGGGGGTTCTGCCAGAGAATTTACGATTAGCTATCGTAAAGCTATGTGCATTTCTCAACGCAATTTCTCAGAAGATAGTCGATCCAGACAATCTACTGAAGCTGTAGGTTGATGTGGCCCAATGCCTGGTGAGCACTCGTCTTGCATAAGAGGAGTTCACACCGACGGAGATTGGTACCGGGAGGAGGCGCGCACCTGGTTCTTGTTGTGGTGGGCGACGGCGAAGCGGGCGGTGTCCTCGGCCTCGGCCCGGTCGCGGAGCGCGGCGAGCACGCCCCGCACGAGGCCGCTCTCATCCCCACCGAGATGGAACCCGGAGATCGCCGCGGCGGAGGCCGCGAGGAGCACGGCCACGAAGAGGACGGCGCGGCGGGGCTTCATCGTGGCGGCGAGCCCATTACTCGGATTCGACCGTCAGATATACCCAAGACAGCCTTCACTACTCGGTATGGTCTGTATGAGTTCACGGTAATGTCGTTTGGACTAACCAATGCACCGGCCTACTTTATGTATCTGATAAATAAGGTATTCATGGATTATCTGGACAAGTTCGTGGTGGTATTCATCGACGACATCCTATATGTGTATATATATATATATAAAATAGAAGTTACATATGCACAAGGTGTTTACAATTGATGAGCAGAACTGGAAGGAGCGGAAAGAGAGCGATATTGAGAGATATCGCGTCCGTCATGGTGGTACTCTTCGTTTGGATTTATAACTTGGTTCATAATGAATCCAAATAGTTGGTCTGCAATAGCTTTTGTTTTTCTCTCATTGGGAGCTCTTCATGGTAAAACATCCTCTGCATTAATCACAAATGACAACATTTTATACTCATTATCCATTGGATAACACTAGATCATACTGTTGACGCGGAAAATCGGCGGTCGTATCTCCCGCGTGCAACACACGATGACCGGGGAGAGTCTGCTTCGCTCCAGTGCCAGTCTACACTCCAGTTCAGGTTCGCGGCGTGCCAGTCAATTTGACCTGAAATTGACAAGGGGATAAAACAGTTAAATTGCTCTATGATTGTGCCGGCTCTATTTCAGACGATGGAGTAGCGTCGAATTGTAGCCAAGACCCAATCAGACACGCATCGGCCGATACTGATCGGACCTCAGAATCGGACCTCAATGATGACATCAATCGGACCGAGTGATCGGACCTCAATCAGACACCAAATCGGACTTCAGGATCGGACCAATCAGGATCGGACCTTGATTGATATAACAGACCAGCCTTTAAACAATGAAATAAAGCATAAAACAAGGCCAATATGTAAAATAATGGATCAGCTGTGTCTTGAAACAAGATATTAAATAATCACAGTGTAAGCCGATACATTGTCCATCTTGCCTAATTGCCAGTTTGACTCATCTCGTCGGACTATCTAACCAACCGATCGGACTATAGCCTTTTCAGAGAAATCTAGCTCCGACGTAGGGAATCTAGATTTCTCTAACTATGATCAGATCAGATAGCTAGATAACCAGATTCGATTCACCAACCTGTCAATTAAACAAGATGCTCGCACAGGTGTTGATCAGATTAAGCAAAATAAGCAGGCAAAACATTAACAGATACGTTCTGATTCTAAGATATGCTACTGAACAATTAAGCAAGATCCAGCTCCGACGTAGGGAATCTACATCACACTTAACATTCAAATAGCAATAAGGCATAACCAAAGCTTCCTTTAACTAATCAAGATGAACCTAGCTCCGACGTAGGGAATCTAGACCAAACATGACAGTTAAAGATTAATCTAAGCGTATCACAAAGATCCAGCTCCGACGTAGGGAATCTACACCAATGCAATACTCAAAGAACAACCAGATTATACCACAAAGCAAGATCGGACATAGAACGATACTGTAAGATAAATATTGCTTAAATCGGACCAAGACATATGCTCAAAGCCGTCGAAGAAGTAGAATTGATTCACATGGCGTAGATCTAAATCAATCTAGCAACTCCAACAAACCGCAAAGACTATCTTTAGTAACCAAGATTACTCTAGCTCCGACGTAGGGAATCTAGACTAATCTTGATACCTAGCTCCGACGTAGGGAATCTAGGCTTAAAGTATAGTCCGATAACGATAATCTGTTGAATAATCAATATTGATCTAGCTCCGACGTAGGGAATCTATATCAATCTTGATTATCCAGAGATGAATCGGTTGAACAATATAAACGAGAAAGGGCGATGCGCCTCAATTCAAAGCCTATATTAGTTCGATAAATTGACTAACTTACTGGTAAGCCGGAGATCAGAACTGAGGCAGCCCGTCCACCAATGAGCTTCGTCGGTAACTACTACTAGGGTTTTGGCGTGAAGCCGGGTTGTATTGAATTGTGAGAATTGTTCTTTACAATGGACGAGGGTTCATATTTATACCCTGGTCATGGAGAGTCCTGATCGGACCAGACTAACTAAATAAGGTAAACTAAACTTAAGATACAATGGGACTCTCATACGCCTTCTGAAAAGGAAATAGTCCCCGGATCTGACACGCTTCCCTCTTAGCCGACACGTCTTTCCTCCCTGTATTCGTCATCGGATCGGACTCCTGCCTGATCGGACTCCTCCTTAGCATTGGCTTCCTTCCCTGTTACCTTCGGCTTTGACCAGTCAATGGGTCCACCGCACAGCCTCATCTTTACCATGTCACCATCTGACTCAACATGTCAGGTGCGAAAATCTGGTGTCAACACATGCCCCCCAATTTTGGAATAAAATATCATTTTGTTCCAAAATTCGTATCTGTCACCATAACTTCTCCACCGATTTTCGCGCCGAAACTTTCCATCCCTGCACTACGCGGCTCCCCAATCTTCCTCCTGGGCAATAACCTCTGACAACGAACAGATATGGATTCCTACATTTGCCTCGTGGGTATCCATACGTCTTCTGACTCAGTCGAAACGACTTTTCAATGCAGCCCCTCAAAAGACGCTCCTCCTTTAATTACGGCAGCCCTGAACCAATGCCGCATTTCCACGAGAACACTGTTCTTCATTTGGACGGTTTCCACGAGCGTCCCCCGGATTCCATTCCTCCTCTAACGCATCCATCGACCGCCGGCTATAAATGACCACCTCAAGCCTTCTTCTTCCACCATCCCTTAGCCATGGCGCAGCTAATATTCATGGTAGAGCACAAACTCCTTCTGTTTGATGTAGGATTCAACTCCCTCCTCCTCCTCTGCTAGAAGAATTCTCGTGAAGAAGTATAGGGCACTCCCCCCCTTTTCTGATCCCGCAGTGAATCCAGGTGGAACTTCCGCTAGAAGAATCCTCGTGAGGTTCCTCTCATGGTTCACCAAAGGGAAGGTTTTTCAGAGGGGTGTAATAGAGTGTCCTTTACAGGCTAGGGCAGAGCGTTCACCGGCGCGCTCTTCAAGGGACTGCATCCGGGGTGGATTTCTTCGACTCAAGGAAGAAGATATCTCCTCAAACTTGCGCTTCCTTTTGCCCTTCCTTCTTTCAATCTAGTTCTGGCAATGATGAACAAAGTACATCGGCGCCTATTAGATCCTTTTACCTTCTGAAATCCCTCTGTATGAGAAACATATGAATGTATATGCAATCCCTTTTCAAACAGCCCGATCCGTCATCGAACGGCTTAATGATGTAATGTATTCTTCTCTGTTTGGATACAGCCCTTGAGGCGATGCATATCGCATCGGCTCTTATTTTTGTTCTTGAGGCGATTTTCCATCGGCTTTCAAGCCTGACGCATAGCATCGGCTCTTATGAATTTACCCAAATGCTAGGGTAGTACTTCTTCAAATATTTCCCGTTCAATGCTTTAGGAAACATTTCTCCTTCAAGCGTTCATAGAATATAAGCATTTCCAGGAACGCATCGGACGACTTGATAAGGTCCTTCCCAGTTTGGTGACCACTTGCCGTACTTGGGATCTTTAGAACCAATTGGCAGAATAACCTTCCAGACAAGATCGCCCTCCTTGAATTCTTTCCCTTTCACTTTCTTATCATAATGCCTCGCCACCCTGAGTTTATTAGCCTCAATATCTTCAAGAGCGCGCAGCCGACGAACAGCCAAATCATCGGACTCACTATTCATGAGCTCCATGTATTCGCCGGCCTTCAATTTATCCTGAAGCTCGATACGTCGTGATCCAGTACGAATTTCCCATGGAAGAACGACTTCATGTCCATAAACCAGTTCATACGGAGAAACCTTGATCGATCCATGACAAGCCATTCGATAGGCCCATAGAGCTTCAGGAAGCACAATATGCCATTTTCTTGGATACTCCTCAATCTTTCTATCAATCAACTTGATCAAACTTTTATTGGAGGCTTCAGCTTGACCATTGGCTTGTGCATAATATGGCGATGAATTAAGAAGCTTGATACCCATATCAGCAGCAAAATTTTTGAACTCGTCCGATGTAAACATCGTACCTTGATCTGTTGTGATCGTTTGTGGAATCCCAAATCGGTAAATAATGTGTTCTCTAACGAATTCAATAACATTCTGCGTCTTCACCTCCCTCAAAGGAATAGCTTCAACCCACTTGGTGAAATAATCTGTTGCTGCTAATATGAATTTGTGCCCCTTACTTGAATGTGGAAAAATTTGGCCGATCAAGTCAATTCCCCATCCTCTAAACGGCCATGGCTTGATAACAAGGTTCATGGCCGATGCTGGAGCCCTTTGAATGTTTCCATATCTTTGACACTCTTGGCATCCTTTATAATATTCAAAACAGTCTTCTAGAATCGTCGGCCAATAATACCCATTCTTTCTTATCATCCACTTCATCTTGAACGCCGATTGATGAGCCCCGCAGACACCTTCATGAATTTCTCCCATCAAAACTTTGGCTTCTTCAGGTCCGATACATCTCAACAGGACTCCATCAATAGAGCGAAAATAAAGCACTCCCTCAATCAAGACATGTCTAATCGATTTATAGCGTACTTTTCTAGAAGTCTTGACAGTAGGATCCTTCAAATATTCAACAATTTCTTTCCTCCAATCTCCTTCTGGTATCTCCTGTACCATTACATCAGACGTAGGCCGATAGCCAGACGCTTTTTGCGCCAGCCGATTTGCTTCTTCATTATGATGTCTTGGAACATGCTCAAGGGTCACCAATGCGAACTGGCTAATCAAATCTCGGCATCTTTCAAAATAAGATAACAAAGCATCCATCTTGCAATCATACTTGGAGTAACTGATTGATAATCAATAAAGAATCTCCAAATACCTCAACAAACTGAGCTCCGATATCTTTAAGAATCTGGAGACCTCTCATCAGTGCCTCATATTCTGCCTGATTATTTGTGCACTTCTCAATCGGAAAAGCAAATTCAAATTTTGCCCCCCGAGGCGAAATAATAACCAGACCGATTCCGCAACCTTCATTACATGAAGAACCATCAAAGAATATAGTCCAAGGAACCGCGTCAACCACATTGGCCTTTTCCATCGGACCAAGCTTTACAATGTTTTGCTCAACATCATTAATGTTAGTTCCACAATGATCAGCAACCAAATCAGCCATTACTTGCCCTTTTACCGCTTTGGCCGATTCATATCTGAGATCAAATTCTGTCAAAGCAAAAACCCATTTGCCAATTCTTCCTTTCATGATTGGCATTGATAACATATACTTGATCACATCTTCTCTACAGATCACAGTACACTCGGCCGATAGCAAATAATGCCTTAATTTTGTGCAAGAAAAATATAAACAAAGGCAAAGCTTCTCCACATATGAATACCGAGTCTCAGGATCTAGTAATCTTCGGCTTAAATAGAATATAACTCTTTCTTTCCCATCAACCTCTTGAATTAAGACAGAGCCGATTGCATGATCAAAAGCCGATAAATAAAGTCTGTACGGCTTACCCTTCTGTGGTGGAATAAGAACTGGCGGATATGCTAAATATTGCTTGATCTCATCCAATGCCTTTTGATGCTTAGGCTCCCAAACCAATTCTTCTTCATTTTTCAATTTCAGCAAAGGAGTAAATGCCTCCAATCGGACCGACAAATTTGATATAAACCTCCTCAGAAAATTAATCTTTCCAATCAAACTCTGCAATTCCTTCTTGTTCGTTGGAGGTTCAATATCATCAATCGCCTTACGGTTCCGATCATTCACCTCAATTCCTCTCTCGTGTACCAAGAAACCGAGAAATTGGCCAGCCGATACACCAAAAGCACACTTGAGTGGATTCATCTTCAATCCATGTTGTCTTGTACACTCCAGCGTTTCCTTCAAATCGGCCAAATGATCTCGATAACCTTTTGATTTTACCACCACATCATCAATGTAGATTTCAACTATCCTGCCGATCAACCTATGAAAAATATAATTCATAGCACGTTGATAAGTAGCACCGGCATTTTTCAAACCAAAAGTCATAACAACCCACTCATATAAACCGATAGCACCTGGACATTGGAATGCAGTCTTGGGAATATCTTCTTCTGCCATGAAAATCTGATTATAACCAGCATTACCATCCAGGAAACTCATTACTTTATGGCCTGATGCTGCATCAACAAGCATATCGGCCACCGGCATCGGATACTCATCCTTCGGGGTTGCCTTATTCAAGTTCCTGTAATCAATGCAAACACGTAGCTTTCCATTCTTCTTATAAACAGGAACTATATTTGATACCCACTCAGCATATCGACATGGCCTGATAAACTTAGCTTCAAATAGCTTCGTTATTTCGGCCTTAATTGGTTCATGCATCTCAGTCTTGAACCTCCTCGGGTACTGCTTGTGTGGTCGATATCCTGGTTTGATAGGTAGCCGATGTTCAACAATATCACGGCTTAATCCTAGCATTTCATAATATTCCCAAGCAAAACAATCAGAATACTCTTTCAAAAGTTTTATTAACTCTTGTTTATACTCGGGATCCAACTTAGCACTGATATACGTCGGCCTTGGTCTATCACCAGATCCTATATCTATTTCTTCTAATTCATCGGCCGACGTAAATCCAAATCCTAATTTACCGAACTCACTTCGGTCTTCAAGATCTTCTATATAATCATCCATTTAAAACAATGTCTCAGAGCCGACTGCTTGGATCGGCTTTAGTCCTTGATCGGACACCTTGAGGAAATCACCATCCCACACCTTTCCTGACAGGCATTCAACTCCTTCAAACTCCCAAATTGTCGACTCGGCTGTAGCAATGCTAACCGAATCATCAGCTGGGACAATCTCCACTTTATTGCCTTGCCATTGGATCAAACATTGGTGCATTGTGGATGGGATGCAGCAATTGGCATGGATCCAATCACGTCCGAGGAGCATGCTGTAGGAACCTTGGCCATCAATCACAAAGAAAGTAGTCGGCAATGTCTTGCTGCCGATGGTCAATTCACATGAATTGCCCCCCGAGGCTCTGAAACGTTTCCCGCCAAAGTCCTTGAGTGTCATGTTGGTCTTAATCAGATCATCAATCCCTTTCCCCAGCTTGCGGAATGTAGAATAGGGCATGAGATTGACAGCAGCTCCTCCATCAACCAGCATCTTGGTCATCGGCTTTCCATCAACGTATCCCTTGA
>QPGU01000052.1:0-42749 GCA_004135705.1 Alloteropsis semialata | reverse complement strand
AGGGTGAGCCGACTGCTTTGGTCCCGCGTCTTCAAGCCGCGCCGACCCGCATCGCCGAGTTGATCAAGGAGTCGGCTGTTGTGTGTGCGAACGACGCCTTGGCGCGTGTTCGGACACTATACCCGCTGATCGACCTTGCGCCGGTTGGAGATGGGGTGGCGGCGGACGCCACGGCGGAGCAAGTTAACGCGGCGACGGCGGAAACTCGTCCGATCGCCGAAAAAGTCGGCGAGGCTCTCAAATTTGAGTAGAGTCCTGTATTCTGTACAGAGTAGTGTAAACCTTTGTATATACAAGTAATCAAGTAAAACAAAAGTGTTGGGTACTTTGTCTCGTATTTTATTGTTGCCCGAGTAGCTATTGGCTAAAATGTGCTTTTCCCTTTGCCTCACTTATCCTAAGTTCATAACGTCGAGAGCAGATCCCGTGCACGTGTAGAAGGCTTAGGCGTCGTTCCGGGCCCGGTTACACAGCATCTAGTTAAGAGCTACTCGGGAACGGTGTGATTCCGAGAAGTTTTGCGAGGAGAACAATATACAAAGAAAGCATATAGTATTATTGAACTTTGTGATACATAGCTTTTCATGGGTAGAATCGGCGTAAGTGTTCTATGTTCCACGGGTGTGGGACATCGGTGCCGTCCTCGTATTGGAGACGAAAAGTACCCGGACATATGACCTGAGTCACGATGAACGGGCCTTCCCATGGGGCGGAGAGTTTGTGAACCCCAGCAGTGGATTGCACTCGGCGTAGGACGAGGTCGCCAATGTTGAAGTCCCTTTCCTGGACGTTCTTGTCGTGGTAGCGTCGGAGTTGTTGCTGGTAGCGCGCGTGCTGTATGAGCGCATTGACTCGGTGTTCCTCGATGGAGACTAGGTCCACCTCGCGAGCTGCCTCAGCTTCACCTTCGTCGTAGTTAGCAATGCGCGGAGATCCAAAAGCAATGTCGGTGGGGAGGATAGCCTCGGAGCCATAGACGAGGAAGAATGGAGTATGACCTGTTGCTCGACTCGGCTGAGTTCTGAGTCCCCAAATGACTTGTGGTAGCTCTTGGTGCCACCGTCCGGCGAATTTCTTCAATGGGTCGAAGACCCTTGCTTTCAATCCTTGGAGTATCATGGCGTTGGCTCGTTCCACCTGTCCGTTGCATCTGGGATGGGCGACGGAGGCGTAGTATACGCCGATACAGCTATTCTCGCAAAAGTCCCAGAAGGCGGACCCGGTGAACTGTGTCCCCAAGTCGGTGATGATCTTGTTAGGGACCCCGAACCGGTGTGTGATTTCTTCGACGAAGGCGGCGGCCTGCTTTGATGTTGGAGTTCCGACAATGGCCTTGTACTTTATCCATTTGGAGAATTTATCTATGGCGACGAGGATGTGTGTGTAACCTCCCGGGGCTGCTCTGAATGGTCCCACCATGTCCAACCCCCAACAGGCGAACGGCCATGAAGGCGGAATAGTGCGCAGAGCTTGGGCCGGGAGGTGTTTCTGCTTGGCGAAGAATTGGCACCCCTGGCATCGGCGGAAGAGTGCTTTGGCGTCGGAAACGGCGGTGGGCCAAAAGAATCCAGCTCGGTATGCTTTCCCGACTAGAGTTCCTGCGGCGGCGTGGCTTCCACAAACTCCCGAGTGAATGTCGTCGAGGATCTGGAGACCGACTTCTTTCGTGACGCATTTGATGAATACTTGATTTGTGGCAGCTCGTCTGTACAAGGCGCCACCGACCACCACGTAATTCTTGCTTCGGCGTTCCAGGATCTTTCGCTGCGTGGGGTCTTTTGGCACTTTGTTGTGGGCGAGGAAATCTATGAACTCGGCCATCCAGTCTTCTTCTCCTGCGTTAATGGCTAGCACCTCGCAGAGTTCCGGGGCAGGCTCTGGCTCGTCGTTCGGCTCCTTTACCGAGGGTTTGAGGAGGCCCTGCACGAACACCCCCCTGGAACTTCTGCGCGGGTGGATCCCAGCTTGGCGAGTGCATCAGCGGCGAGGTTGTTTTCCCGTGGGACGTGGTGGTACTCAACTCCGTAGAATTTCCCCTCCTGCTTATGCACTGCCTCGCAGTAGGCGTTCATCCGCTCGCTGTTGCGATCCCACTCTTTGTTCACCTGGTTTATGACAACAGCCGAGTCGCCATAAACCAGGAGCCTCTTTATGCCTAGTGAAGCGGCGATGCGGAGCCCGTGGAGAATTGCTTCGTACTCGGCGGCGTTGTTGGTGACAGGGAAACGAATTTGGAGGACGTATCGAAGCTGTTCCCCTTTCGGCGAGATGAAGAGTACTCCGGCCCCTCCTCCGTCGATCATCAGGGAGCCGTCAAAGTACATCTTCCAGTGCTCGCCGCTGGTGTCTTCTTTTGCGTCCTGGCTCTCGGTCCATTCGGCGACGAAGTCGGCGAGGATCTGCGACCTGATGGCGGTGCGTGGGACGAAGTCTATGTTGAAGGAGCCGAGCTCGACCGACCACTTGATGATTCGTCCCGTGACGTCTCTGTTGTGGAGGATTTCCCCGAGTGGAAATTGCGTGACCACCTTGATGCGATGTGCTTGGAAGTAATGCCGGAGTTTTCTTGACGTGATCAGCAGTGCGTAGAGTAGCTTCTGCACCTGGGGATAGCGAGATTTGGACTCGCTGAGTACTTCGCTCACGTAGTAGACTGGTCGCTGTACTCGTTGCACCTTTCCTTCTTCCTCTCTTTCCACGACGATGACGGTGCTTACCACGTTGGTGGTGGCGGCGATGTACAGGAGTAGCATTTCGTCGTTATGCGAGGCGGCGAGTACTGGTGGATTGGAGAGGTAGTTCTTGAGGTCGGTGAAAGCTTGCTGCGCCTCTTGGTTCCACTCGAACCTGTCGGTCTTCTTGAGGATCTTGAAGAACGGCAGGCCCTTATCCCCAAGCCGGGAAATGAATCTGCTCAAGGCTGCCATGCAACCAGTCAGTTTTTGGATCTCTTTCTTCCCAGTCGGCGGTTTCATCCTCCGGATGGTGTCTATCTTCTCGGGGTTGGCTTGAATTCCTCTGTTGCTGACGATGAAGCCGAGTAGTTTCCCTTTGGGTACGCCGAAGACGCACTTAGTCGGGTTCAGCCTCCAGTTGTGCCTGCGGAGATTGCTAAATGTTTCGGAGAGGTCGGCGATGAACTCGGCTTCGATCTTTGTCTTGATGACTATGTCGTCGACGTAGGCCTCGGCATTGCGGCCGATCTGAGTGCCCAGAGTTAAGTTAATGGCTCTCTGGTAGGTGGCTCCGGCATTGCGGAGGCCGAACGTCATCTTGGTGTAGCAGTAGGCGCCGATCGGAGTTATGAAGGAAGTCTTCTCCTGGTCTTCTTCTTTCAGGGCGATCTGGTGGTAGCCGGAGTAACAATCAAGGAAACATAGGAGTACACATCCGGCGGTGGAGTCAACAACTTGGTCGATGCGGGGTAGGACGAAGGGGTCCTTAGGGCAGTGCCTGTTGAGATCCGTGTAGTCGACACACATTCTCCATTCATTATTCTTTTTTCTTACAAGAACTGGGTTAGCGAGCCAGTCAGGATAAAAGACTTCTCTAATGAATCCGGCAGCTAACAGCCTTGTAATCTCTGCCCTAATGGCCTCCTTGCGGTCCTGCGCGAAGCGTCGGAGCTTTTGGCGAACCGGCTTGGCGTTGGCGTCAACCGTCAAGGAGTGCTCGACCACCTCCCTCGGAACACCTGGCATATCTGATGGAGTCCATGCGAATATGTCGGCGTTGTTCCGGAGGAAGGTGACGAGCGCGCTTTCCTATTTGGGGTCGAGCCCTGATCCAATCAGGGCCGTCTTGGAGGGGTCGGAGAGCCCAAGCGAGATGGCGCGGACTTCTTCAGCCGGCTGCATTGTTGTCGGGGCGGCCCTTCGCTTGGAGGACTCGGGAACGGAGCCCGGGTCCCCTTGGAAGGTTCTTGCTTCGTGGACCACTTCCATCTGCAGTACGCTGCGTTCGATGCCGGTGCAGAGGTGGAGCCCTTCTTTGTCGCAGCCCTTGGAGAGGTGTACGTCGCTGCGGATGGAGAGGACGCCGTTTGGTGCCGGCATCTTCATCAGCAGATACGTGTAATTGGGGATCGCCATGAACTTGGCAAGCACTGGCCTCCCCAATATGGCGTGGTAGGCGGTGGTGAAGTCGGCGACCTGGAAGTTGAAGTACTCGGTCCTGAAGTTGTCCGGATCACCGAAGGTGACGGGCAGAGCGATCTGCCCGAGTGGTTTGGAGCCTTTGCCCGGGATCAGCCCGTAGAACGGGTGGAGAGAAGGAGTCAGGGCGTCGAGGCCGATGCCCATGTCCCTCAGCGTCTGGGCGAAGATGATGTTGAGCCCGCTCCCACCGTCAATGAGTACTTTGGTGAGGCGGGAGTTGTGCACGATCGGGCTGAGTACCAGCGGGTACTCGCCCACGTCGGAGACCTGGAACCACTGGTCCTCCCTGGAGAAGGTGATCGGCTGCTCGGACCAGCGGAGTGGTTGGATTGGCGATGTGTAGCAGGAGAATATCTCCCGGTCGCGTACTTTCTCCCGGCGCTTGTCCTCTACAGGCGGCGGTCCTCCGAGGATGAAGTTCACCTGTCTGTCGACGTTCGGGAAAGCAGGGTTCGCGGCAGCCCCTTTTCCCTTGTCGCCTTTGTCGTCATCCTGCGGCGGAAGCTTCCCTTCCTTCTTCTTGTAGGCGTCGGCGAGCCCCATGCAGTCGATCATACGATGCTTGGACTGCTTGTGGATGGGGCAGGGCCCTTGGAGCATCTTCTCAAAGTCGGCGCTGAAGTTGGACCGCGGGCGAGGGCCACTACGGTCCATGGCGGCGACGGTGAAGTCCCTCGAGCGCTTTCGGTTATCCCTCCTGCTTGGTTCAGGTCGGGAACGGCGCGTGTCCTCCTTCTTCGGGCGGTCTTCCCGGCGAGGGGGACGATCGTCGTCCCGAGAGCTTTTCTTGCTGTAGTGGAGACGGACAGCCTCCTTGGCGTTGGCCATCTTGTTCACCCGGCCAAAGAACTCGCCGGAGGTCTTTGGCAGGTCTTCACAGAGGCGCTCGAAGACGGCGGAGTCGGCAAGGCCGTCGAGGAAGTAGCTGATGATCTCGGACTCGGAGCAGCCGGGAACTAAGTTTCGGTTCTCCATGTACCGGTCGGTGTAGTCGCGGAGGCTTTCCCCCCGGTTCTGCTTGACCTTGCCGAGGTCCCAGGCGGTGCCTGGTCGGATGGAGCTCCCCTGGAAGTAGCTTTTGAACTTATCGTAGAGGGTCCCCCAGCTGTCGATGGAGTCGGGCTCAAGGCTGTGAAGCCAGGTTAGCCCTACCTTGGTCATGGCGACGGGGAAGTAGGCGCACATGGCGTCGTGGTCGCCGTTCACTGCGCGGATGGCGATGCTGTACGTCCGGAGCCACAGCGTCGGATCCGCCTTCCCGTCATATTTCTCTATGCCTGTAGGTTTGAAGTTAGCAGGCATTCTGATGGATCTTACTCGGGCAGTGAATGCCGGGAAGCCGTCGCAGTCGTTGAGGTTCCCGGCATCTGCATGCCCCAAGTCGGCGGAGTAGTCTTCCGGGGTGTTAGCCCGGGGCGGCCTGTCCCGTCCGAGTGGAGCCCCGTACTTGCGGTCGAACTCTCGCCGGCGTGCGGCCTCAGCGGCCTCGAGCTCTCGGCGTTGGCGTGCTTCGCGATCCAACCCCGGAGGGCCGTGTTCACGGTTGTACTCGGCGCGCCGTCGGAGTTCTTCCTCGTCCCTCCGCTGATGACGGTCGTCAAGGTTCCTTCGGAGATCGCGGTTGCGGAGTTGTTCGCGGAGATCGGGCTGCTCGACCACGCCGCGATCGGCTTCTCGGCGACTGGCCGACCTGGAGTGGCGAGATGAGGAAGCAGGAGCCCTCTGGGCGTTGATCATGCCCGCGGCTGCGGTCAACCTGACCTTGATCCGGTTGAGCTCGGGGGTTTCTGGGATCCCTTCAAGCTCTTGGTGCGCGGCGGCAAGGTTGGCCGATGGAGTGGCGTAGACACCTACGCCGCCGATCTCTTGAACGAAGTCGTCTTGGAGATTACGCGTGATCCTGGGGTTTCGGCGTTCTCGCCGCGCGTCACGGCGTCGTTGTCTTTCACCGTTACGCCCGATCCTGGCGTCACGGCGTGCTTGATCCTCACCCTGGACCGTTGGTTCGTCGGCGGATATGTCGGAGACGAACGTCTCCCGCTTGGCAGGCGTGATCCTCTTATTTGGAGGGAGGACACGTGTCACCCGCGGGAAAGTCGGAGATGGTTCTGGTTCAGGCGGAGTCGGCGCAATGTCTGGAGTAGATCCGATCTGGACAACCACGATGGGATCGAGCGCCCCGATCGCATCTGGAGAGTAGTCGGCGTCCATGCGTTCGCCGAGTGCTTGTTGGTAGACGGCCCCGCTGTTCCTGAGTCCCAGCGGGAATCGTGCTGGCGAGGCGATGCTCCGACGAGCTGACTCGGTGAGTTCAATGCATTCACCGATGGAGGCGATGGCGTGATCCATGTCCGCCTCGAACTGGCGTTGGCGGGCAGCCCATCGGCGCCTTCGTTCTTCGGGTGTCTCCTGCACCCTGGGTGGTTGAGGCGGAGTGGACGAAGCAGTCGGCGATATAGGAGAAGGCGCGTTCCCCTCGGATGACGGGAGAACAACGCCGGCCGTCGCGGTCGCCGAGTTGTTGGCGATGATTGGCGATGGAGTGGTGATGGTGACGATCCCGTCTGGTGTAGCGCCGAGGCGTGGCGCTGTCTCCTCCGGGGTGGCGTCACGGGTGAAGGAGAGCTCTCCCTCGGGTCCGGCGGTGAAGACCATGGATCCGAAGAAGAACATAGCCCCCTCGGTGATGGAAATCTTCATGGTCGCCGGCGTGATGACGGCGGAAGTGAATGCCATCGAGCTTTCAGATTGATCTCGTCGATCAACCCCTACCTGGCGCGCCAACTGTCGGATGTTTTGTCGGGGTTCTCTACCGCCGACAAGTAAATTTCCTACGATCGCGTGTCAGGATCCGGATGGTGACTCGAGAGACAGGGGGTTTTAGACTGGTTTGGGCCTCCGGAGAGTAATACCCTACGTCCAGTGTGAGCCGGCGTTCTCAAGTCCAAGTCTGTAGTAGGGGTGTACAAACTAGTCGGGAGAGGGAGAGAGTCCCAAGTCCCTGAGTGATGCGAATGAGTGTGCGGTGTGTGCTGTGACCGAGTGTTCGACTAGTGTTCAAATCGTCCCCCACTGATGTCTCCTTGTCCCCTTTTATAGCCTCAAGGGGAGAAGGGAGCGGGGGGTAAGAAAAGGAAAAATTACACAGGGAGTTACTGCCCCAGGAGCTTTATCCAGCGCCGTCCGCCGAGCCGTACCGGGAGCAGGTGTTGACGGAGTGGGCGCCCCGCCGGACCCGGGTCCGTACATCCCGAGTGGTTGGAGTCGATGCCTTCCCGGGTAAGCTCCCGGGTAGTTTCCGGGTCGTGGTTGACTTGCTCGAGGTCCTCGGGTGCTCCAGGTGTCTCGCTCGGGGTCCAGGTGTCGTCGGTGGATGTCCGGAGTTGTACTTTGGCGCCCGGTGTTGCGCATGCACTCCTCCCAAGACTGTAGCGCTCCTGTTCGGACGAGACGGGCGTCACTGTGGCTGCCGTGGTGAAGGACGGACGCCCATCATGCTCTGACGCGGCGAGTACCAAGTGGGTACGGCGCAGGATGGGCCGGGGCGCGGCCGGGTAGTTTCACCCGAGGAGTCGGAGACCACTCGGAGGCGGAGAACCTGTCGGGCGAATCGGAGAACCACTCGGGCGTTCTAGGTAGTCGGGGCATGGGTAGTTTGCCTTGTTTTTGGTCTTTGGTTTTTGCTGTTTGAGGGGTGGATTATCGTGAGCCCACGGATTAAGGGTTCAATTGGGTACCCCTAATCCAGACCCTCGTCAGTAGCCCCCGAGCCTGGGGGGGAGACGGAGACTCGCGCCCAGGATGAATGATGGCGTGGGTACGGTAAGTTGCAATTTTTCCGGTGGGGGCGCGCGAGCGCACCCGCCGGGTGTAGCCCCCGAGCCTTGAGAAGAGCTGATGCTCTTGTTGAGGCTTTGTACCCGGGTGGTTTGCCTTGAATGTTGTCGGGATCGGAAAACTGGTCGGGAAGAGAAAGTTTGTCGGGGACGCTTCTTTGGTGGGCCGGTCAACCGCCTGACCGTTTGACGGGCCGGGAACGGAAGCGTCGGCCCGGTCCCCCGCCGCGTGGGGAGGTGGGCGCGCCTTTTGAGGAGGTCAGGCGAGGCGACGTGCGCACGTCGCCGTGGCGCCAGTGGTGGGCCCACGCAATTAAGGCCGCGGCGGTTCCGCCCCGCCCCTACTTATAGCCGCGTGCTGCGGCGGCCTGGGGTTTTACCCGTGCCAGAGCTTTCCAACTTCCAACGCGCGCTTCGTCTTCTCCGTCGCCGCTGCTTATCCTTTTGCATCCCCCGCCGCCGTCGTATCGCCGCTGCGGGGAGCAAGTGACCGAGCCCCCCATCTCGCCGGCGCTTCTTCTTCGGACTGCTGCAAGATGTCGACCTGGGAGCGCTCCCGTGTCTCGCGCCGGCAGCTGGAGAGCCTCGCGGCGGAAGGCCTGCTCCCGCCGTTGACGGAGGCCGTGGAGTGGAAGGTGCCCGGCGTCGAGGATTACCCCCAACCGCCAGAGGGATACGTCGTTTCCTTCGTCGCCTTCCATGAGCGCGGGTTCTCCGTCCCCGCCGGACGGTTCATCCGCGCCGTACTCAACGAGTACGGGCTGGAGCTCCACCACCTCAACCCGAACGGAGTCCAGCAGATGGCGGTGTTCGTCGCCCTCTGCGAGGGGTACCTGGGGATAGGGGCCCATTGGGACCTCTTCAGGTATTTCTTCAAATTTTCGTTGCACACCGTGGAGGGCGGAGCCCCAGCGACGATTGGTTGCGCCGTGCTGAAGGGCAAGCAGGGGCGGGTGAAGGCCTACATCTCGGGGACCTTGACCAGCTCGAACAAGGGCTGGCACCCGATGTGGTTCTACTTGAAGAACGACCGCCGCAACCCCCTCCCGGCGTACACCGGGAAGACCTTCGAGAAACTGCCCGCGTCGTGGGCGTACGGGCCCGAGAAGGATCGGCAGGACAAGGTCCTCGGGGACATCTGGGAGGCCCTCGCTCGGCTCCGCGGCGCGAGGGTGACCACGGCGGAAGTCCTCGGCGGATACCTCTCGAGAGGTATCGTGCCGCTGAGGTGGCGCCGTCTCCAGATCTGGGAGATGGTCCAGCAGAACGCCCCTTCGAGGGGACCGTGACGATGATCCCCCCGCCATCGGGGGACGAGTTGGAACGCCGGGTGACGGCGGCGATGGGGAAGGGTCACGAAGAATATCCTCCCCCGGGCCTCCTCCCCATGCTCCCGCACAAGCGCGCCAAGGATCTGGTAAGCTTTTGTTCGTGCACCTTGAATCCCCGATTGGTTTTTCAGTTGGCTGATTCCGAATTATTTTAGATGGAGGGCCTCCACTGCACCATCTCCCGGCCGCCGCTCCCCGAGGACAAGGTGAGAAACCGAGCCGAGGCCGAATGGGCTAAGGCGAGGAAAGATCGCCGGGAGGAGTGGAAGAAGGGCGAGGTCGCCAAGCGTGAGCGGAACGCCGAGCGATCCAGGAGGAGGAGGAAGGGGGAGGATGACGTCTCCGAGGACGAGGACCCCGAGGAGTTCGTGGAGATCGTCTCGGGGAGCGAGGATGACGAGGAGAGTGACGACGACTCGCCTCCTCAGAAGCTGAAGTCGGTGGTGGTGATGACCGCCGGCGCCTCGTCCTCGGCGCAGCACTCGGGGCGGAGCGGGAGAGGAGGGCCGCCACCGCCGGACTCGGGAAGGGGCGAAGGCTCTCGGTCGGACCGGCATCGGCGGTCCTCCGAGGAGAGCCGGCGCGAGAGGCGCAGCCGCACCCCTCCGTCCCCCCGTCACGACCTCGAGAGGGGAAGGAGCTCCCGGCGGGAGACGGTCTCCCCTCGCCGGGACAGGAGCCGGAGCCGGGACCTATCAGAACGCGCCCACAAGGGGGGCTCGACCTCGGGGGCGTCGCGGTCCCCCTTGCGATTCGCGCCGCGGGACGACAGGCGGCCGCTGTCGGCCCCTCAGATGACGCGGGACGCGCCCCGGACGCCCGTGGCGGAGGCGCAAGCCCCTCCCGCCCCGGTGAGGGTCACAACAAGGCGGCCGGACTCGACACCGGTCGAGGGGGGAGGCTCGTCAGGTCGGGCGGCGCCCCACTCGGGCAGGGACGCCGCAGTCGCGCCCGTGGCCCCTGCCCCGACGACGCTGGCGGGATCCAAGCGGCCCGCATCCCCGCCGGCCCCAGCGCCGACGGGGTCCAAACGGACGCGGAGGATTGCGTCGAGGTGAGTGATGGCCTGACTTTCTCGAATGGTTTTGGTTTTTCCTGTAGTTACTATTTTTCCCAGCCGGGCTTTGCTGACTTGTAATGAACCAGTCGGGTCGACGCTCTGCTCGAGGTGGCGCCGAGGAAGACTCTGCGCTTGGTGGCACCGTTGCCGAGGCCTGCGGCGGGGCAGGCTGAGCAGGCGACACCGGAGCCCGCGGCGAGGCCGGCCGGGAAGGCGGTGGTGGAGCCTGCGATGGAGCGGGCCGAGGTGATTCCGCCGGTGCCCTCGGCGGAGCGGGCCGAGGAGGGAACGCGGGTGCCCTCGGCAGAGCAAGCCGAGGAGGAGACACGGAGGGCGGCGCCCTCCGCGGTGGAACAGGTGCCGGAGGGGGACGGCGACAGCCCGGGAGACACACTCCTGACGGGCGTAGCCTTTACACATGCCGTCCCTCCAGAGGCGGCCGTGGTGGCGCTCCAAGCGGAGCTAGCCGAGGAGCTGGCGGAGGCGGCCCAGCGTGCTCCTCAGGAGGAGCCGGCTCACCCCGGAGTGGGGGAAGTTGCCGGAGAAGATGGCCGCGGGGACGCGGCTGGAGAAGATGGCCGTGGGGTTGCTGCCTCTCCGGGGGCTACAGTCGGCCCCAAGGAAGCAGAGGCGGGGACTCCCGACGCCCGCCCAGACGCCGTCATCCCGGCGGCCGCCGCAGCCCCCGAGTCCTCCGGGGTGACTCCCCCGGAGATCGTCGTGCTCGAGGACTCGCCGGAGGGTAGCTCGCGGAGGGTCGCCGGCGAGTGCAGCCGGAGGCTGGCCGTGGAGTTCCCGAGATCCTTTCGCCCTACGCGCGAGGGCCCGCGTCATCTCCGGGAGACGCCGGGAGTGATGGCGGTGGACCGCCGATGTGACGTCCTCGTACCTATCGAGGACGACCCGAACCTTCCGTGCGAGGGTCGGTACTTGTGGTACGACCGTCAGAACCCGGCGGCGGGTCCCGTCTTCGAGCTGGACGACGCGGCGGAGAGGGAGCAGTGCCAGCTTCTCCGGGAAGGCCTCGAGAACATGAAGGAGGTCTTCAACAAGTTGATCATCGATCCTTCCCGGGTGAGTCTCTGAACCTCGTTCTTCTGATCCTGGCGCTGTTCTGGGGCGTGCCTTAGCGTTCTTTCTCTCGTTTCTGTTCAGAGAATTATCGAGCGCAGTGCCGAGAAGTCGGCGTTCCTCCGCCGGGAGTCCGGGCTTTGGCATGCTGTGCAGCAGCTGAAGGCCGAGAAAGAGCAGCTCGAGGCCCAGCTGGCCGAGAAGGAGCAGCTTGAGGCCCAGCTGGCCGAGGCCCGGGAGGCCAGGGACGAGGCGATCCTGGGCGCCGAGGAGGAGAAGGCCGCCCTCGAGGCCAAGGTGGACGAGGCCGAGAGGACCGTGAGGGAGGCGTTGGTGGCCGCCGACGCCTCCAATCGGGAGAAGGCTGCCGCCGTGCGGGAGGTCGAGGAGCTGAGGACGAAGGTGGCGGACCTTCAGACAGACGTCCAACACCGCGACCTCGACCTCAAGACGGCCGGCAACCAGCTGGTCGAAGTGGCCGGCAGGCTGACGGCCGCGGAGGAGGAGGGAGCCCGCCTCAAGGAGATCGCCGGGAAGCGGGAGGAAGAGATCCTTGGTGAGTCCTCCCTCCTCATTAGTTGTCGGGCAGTTTCTTTCCGTTCTCCAGTGTGTTTACTTAGATTTGACTGTCAATGCAGCCCTGCGGAGGGTGAGGGCTGACCTGGAGGCCCGGCTCAAGGGAGAGGAGCGCAAGGTGGCCAAGGCCATTGTTACCAACCAAGAGCTGGTGCAGCTTGGTCAGGAGCTTAGGGCGCAGCTGACCAGTAAGTATCGCGCGTCCACTCGCCCTTCTTTTTGCGGAATGATGCTGACGACGAGTTGCCTGCAGGGGTCGTCGAGGACCTTCAGAGGTCCCGGGAGGCAGGCGAGCAGAGCCAGAGGGCCCTCGAGAAGAAATCCGAGGTCCATCAGGCTTTGGTCCAGGCGGTTGAGCGCCTGCTCGGGGAGCTCAGCGTCGGCGATGGCCCGTCCCTGGTGGATCGCCTTGCCCTTGTCCCGGGGAGAACTCGGGCGCAGGCCTCGGATCTTGCTCGGAGTGTGGCACGCAAGATCATTGCCATGTTCTTGTCACACTACCCGACCATGGATCGAAAGGCTCTGCAGGACGGATGGGCCCCCGGTTATGAGGACACTGAGTACGACGAGATTGAAGCCGAGTCTTCCTCGTTTGCCGACGAAGTGGCGTCCATCGCCCTGCAGGAACTTGAGCCAGAGCAGCCATAAAGAACCTGGTCACTGCTTGTAATGAACAAAGTTCCTATGATAACAGTCGTTACTCGAAAAACTCGTGTTTTATTTGTTGTTTGCCATTTTCGCTTTCTTCCGAATACTTTTCTAGGGGTCGTGGGCCGAGATAGAAAGGCACGGGGCCTTGCCCGTCAGACTCTGTTCCGTAGCCGCCGGGGCGTAGGGACTCGGGAGATCGGGCACTCGGACTCGCAGCCCCCGAGTAGTTTCGGAAGGTTCGAACGATGACAAGCAACAAATCGGGTATGCTGAAGACAACGACTAGTCGAGGCGGTTCCCTTATTGCTTCTCGGGAAAGGGATGTCGGCCCGAGGGCTTGGACCTTGCCCGCAAGTTAGCGCCGTAGCCGCAGGGGCGTGAGCACTCGGAACTTGGACAAGCGCGGTCACAAAGCCCTTTGAGCTGACGTTCCTTTCTCGCAAGCGCAAAAGTATACCGCTTGATCGCGCGCGTGAGCGATCGCTTGTTGAGTTTTTTGCGAAAAAACAGAGTGAAAAAACGGAGGGGCACCGGGCCCCAGGTGGAGCCCCCGAGCGGTGGGCGGTCCTGCACAGGGAAGGGGTCGCCCGCCGCTTAGCTTTGGGAACTCACGGGGTGCATTTCGATCGTATGCGAGAAAAGTACTCAGAACGGTACAGTACTTTGACTAGTATCGCGAATTGAAAAGTACAGGTACTTTGAAGAGTAGAGAGACGTAGCTGTGCGAGCTCGCAGGAGAATGTGAGGCTCCTTGGGAGAGTCGGAGACTCGTGGGGCGAGGTGCCGCCGGGGCGCGCGTGGCCCCCGAGCCTGCAGGGGAACGGTGGTTCGCTTCGGTCGGTTCGCTTTCCGGAGTAGTGGGGAGCCCGACGGTTCGCTTCCCGGCCAGTTACTCCAGACGGTTCGCTTCCCGGAGTAGTGGGGAGCTCGACGGTTCGCTTCCCCGCAGCCAGTTACCTCAAGAGTAGTGGGGAGCGAGACGGTTCGCTTCCCCTCGGCCTTATAAATTTGGCGTTTTCATCCCCCAGTCCTACACACAGACCGGCGGCAAAGGCGAGCGGGGAGAGCGGCGGCGAGCAAGGAGAGTATTCCAAGAAGAGCGGCGGCGGCATGGCATCGTCGAGTGACCCGTCGTCAATGAAGCGAGGAAGGGAGGACGACGACGACGACAGCCGTCGGAAGAAAGCCAAGGAGGAGCAGGAGGCCAAGGCGGCGGAGATCGTCGCTGACAACATCTGGAGCGGCGACCTGCTCCGCGAGGCGTTCACGAAGCTTCGCGGTGTGGCCATCGCGCTTGGCGTCAAGGCGCCGGATTATCCGAAGAATTCGTCCGTCAAGGATTTCGCCTTCAAGATCCATGGTTTGGCTGAAGAGCTTGAGAAGCTCCCCATGGTCCAGGATGCCAGCGGCGACGACGACGACGACGACGACGACGGCGAAAGCGATGGCGCCGGCGGCGACGGAACCAGCGGTGGGACTCCTGGGGCTGCTGGGGTGCGTCCTCCCCAGGGAGCACCACGAGGCCCTTCTCCCTGAGAGACGATGGCTCGTTGTTTCCCGCGCTTTTCGCCAAGCTCCTGGAGAAGCGCAGCGTTGAGGACCTCATCCTCTCCGTCGGATCTGGTGCTGCTGGGGCGACTGCGGCTTAGTTTGTTCCTCTGTAATAATGTCTGTCAAGGCCTGCTCGTTTTGTGTTTGTTGAACTGCTGGTTTGTTCGTCAGTTCGTAAGGCTTGTCGTCTTCGTGCGGTCCTTGCTAGATGACGCCGCATTTTTTCCGACGGATCGGGACATGATCCGCTTTCATCAGGGGCACAGTTTTCCCCTCCGGGCCCTGATCGGCCTTCTTCCTGGGACACACCATCACCCCGCTCCTTCTCTCTCTTGTGGCGGACGAGGCGGGCGAGGCGGACGAGGGTCGGCCGAGGCGGACGGGAGTCGGCCGAGGCGGACGAGGGTCGGCCGAGGCGGACGGGAGTCGGCCGAGGCGGACGAGGGTCGGCCGAGGCGGACGAGGGTCGGCCGAGGGCCTTTGCGATTTCAGCCCCCGCCCAGGCGCCCTCGAGTCGGTCGGGCGGGAAGCCGTTTCGTCTTTTTGCCGCTTTCCCTCGCGCACTCCCTCCGGGCTCGTCCTTGGGTTCGTTTTGTCGCGGCGAGGTTTCTTCCCAGGTCTTGATTCGTGACCTGGGACCCTACACGATGCAGGGCGCTAATGGAGAGGCCTTTTTCTCCTTATATCGTAACCCCTCATGCATCTTTTTTTCGCAAAAGATGGAGGGGCCGGACCGCGCCGTATTTTTGCCGCGTTGGCCGAAAATGCGGTGTCCGTATGAGCTGATAACGGGTCAATTCGAGTGAAGCCACGGCATCCCGCTCGACGGGTTCCGATCGGACCAGCTGGTGGCCAGCTTCAGATTCTTGGTGGCGAGATCATCTAGTTACCGAGTCCGTTCGACCGGACTTGGCGGCTCGTCGCCTTTCCGTTCGGGGGAAAAACCATGACCTTTCTTGCCATCAAGACTCGAATGCAGTTTGGGATGCCCGTGACGCTCGTGCGCCCGGGTACTGGCCGCTGGGACCCATCCCTTGCTGCCCCTCACTCGGGGTGCTCGGGGGCGGCTGTAGAACCCTTCGACGGGCCAGCCTTTGAACCCCTGGCGTTTAACAGGCCATCGTATGTACTTACCGCGTCGTTTGTCGAGAGCATTCGACCCTACGCAGGGAAGGGGTCACTTGCCTCTTGTTTCGGAGGACTCGGGGAGCGTCTCGGGAAACGACTGTAAGCTCATAAGGTACTCGGAACAGAAGAGCATTCTTATTATCGTAAGCGAAAGACAAAATGATTTTTAAGGATAGAAGCGACGTAGCTGCTCTATGTTCCAAGCGTTCGTGAGGACTTGGCCGTCCTCGTCCTTGAGCTTGTAAGTCCCCGGGCGGAGGACTTGGTCGACGATGTAGGGGCCTTCCCATGGTGGCGACAGCTTGTGGCGGCCGCGGTTGTCCTGGACTCGTCGGAGGACGAGGTCGCCGACTTGAAAGGCCCGGCTTCGGATGTTGCGGTCGTGGTATCGTCGTAGGGCCTGCTGGTACTTGGCCGAGTGGAGGAGCGCGACGCTGCGCGCTTCATCGAGCTGGTTGATGGCGTCTTCCAAGGAGGCTTGGTTCCCTTCGTCGTCGTAGGCGCGGACCCGCGGGCTGCCGTAGTCGAGGTCGGTTGGGAGGACCGCCTCGGATCCGTGCACCATGAAGAAGGGCGTGCAACCCGTGGCTCGACTTGGGGTGGTTCGCAGGCTCCAGAGGACCGACGGGAGCTCCGCAACCCACCTTGCCTTGAACTTCTCGAGACGTTTGAAGATTCGCGGCTTTAGTCCTTGTAAGATCATGCCGTTAGCTCTCTCGACCTGTCCGTTGGTCTTGGGGTGGCTGACGGCGGCCCAATCCACTCGGATGTTGTTGTCATCGCAAAAGTTGAGGAACTTTTTGCCCGTGAATGAGTGCCGTTGTCGGTGATGATCACGTTCGGGACCCCAAAGCGGTAGATGATGTCGGTGAAGAACTGAACAGCCTCTTGTGAGCGAACCCGCCGGATAGGCCATGCCTCGATCCATTTGGAGAACTTGTCGACGGCGACGAGGAGATGCGTGAAGCCCCCGGGCGCTTTCTTCAGTGGCCCGACTAGATCCAAACCCCATACGGCAAAGGGCCAAGTGATGGGGATGGTCTGCAGGGCTTGTGCCGGGAGGTGAGTTTGCCTTGCATAGAATTGACAGCCTTCGCACCTACGCACGATGTCCTTGGCGTTGGCCACCGCGGTTGGCCAGTAGAATCCTTGACGGAAAGCTTTCCCGACAAGCGTCTTCGGCGCGGCATGGTGTCCACATGCTCCTGCATGGATGTCCCTTAGCAATTCTTTACCTTGGTCGACCGGAATGCAGCGCATTAGGATGCCAAAGGAGCCTCGTCGGTAAAGCTCTCCCTCGATGAGCGTGAAGGTTTTGGCCCAGCGCGCGATCCGCCGGGCCTCGGTCGGGTCGGATGGGAGCTTGCCCTGCACGATCCACTCGAGTAGCGGGATTCTCCAGTCGGGGTCCTCGAGGTTGGGCTCGGCAGCCGCGTCTATCTCCATCACCTCCGCCTCGTCTTGTGCTGGAGGTTCGGGCGGCTCGTCGTCGAGTCGGATGGAGGGGGCATGCTGATCCTTGGCGAACACTCCGTGGGGGACGGGCTTCCGGTTGGAGGCCGCCTTGGCGAGGGTGTCGGCCGCCTCGTTGTACCGCCGTTGGACATGCTTGAGCTCGAGGCCGAGGAATTTGTCCTCCAACTCGCGGACCGCCCGGCAATAGGCGGCCATCTTGGGGCTGACGCAGCTCGACTCTTTCATTACCTGATCGACGACCAACTCCGAGTCTCCTCGGATCTCGAGACGCCGTATGCCGAGCTCGAGGGCGATACGGAGTCCGTTGATGAGGGCCTCGTATTCGGCGGCGTTGTTGGAGGCCGAGAAGTGTAGCCGAACCATGTACTCCATGCGTACACCCAGAGGCGAGACAAAGACCAGGCCGACGCCTGCCCCTTCCTTCATCAGCGATCCGTCGAAGTACATGACCCAGGTCTCGTGTTCAACGGAGGTCGGGGGAGTCTGGGCCTCGGTCCACTCGGCGATGAAGTCGGCCAACGCTTGCGACTTGATGGCGTCCCGAGGCGCGTAGGTGATGTTTTTCCCCATCAGCTCGAGGGCCCACTTGGCTATCCTTCCATCGGCCTCAGGGTTCTGGATCACCTCGCCGAGTGGGTACCTCGACACCACCGTGATGGGGTGAGCGTCGAAGTAGTGCCGGAGTTTCCGCCTGGTGATGAGGACAGCGTAAACAAGTTTTTGGATCTGGGGATACCGTACCTTGGTGTCGGACAGGACCTCGCTGATGAAGTAAACGGGGCGTTGCACCTTCTGGATCTTCTCGGGCTCGCTTCGCTCGACGACGAGGGCGGTGCTTACCACATGGGTGGTTGCCGAAATGTAGAGCAGCATGGGTTCCCCTTCTGCCGGAGCGGTCAGGATTGGTGGGGTTTTGAGAACTGTCTTGAGCGAGTCGAGGGCCTGCTGTGCCTCGTCGTTCCAGACGAAGTGATCCGACTTCTTGAGTAGCCGGTACAAGGGCAGGCTTCGTTCCCCGAGTCGGGAAATAAAGCGGCTGAGCGCGGCCAAGCATCCCGCGACGCGTTGGACGCCCTTTATGTTCTGGATTGGCCCCATGTCGGTGATAGCCGTTATCTTCTCGGGATTGGCCTCGATGCCTCGCTCCGATACGATAAAGCCGAGGAGCATGCCTCTCGGGACCCCAAAAACGCACTTCTCAGGGTTGAGCTTCACCTTGTTCAGCCGGAGCTTCTCAAAGACAGCTGTGAGGTCAGAAACCAAGTCGCCCGTACGCTTGGACTTCACCACTATGTCGTCAACGTACGCCTCGACCAGTCGGCCGATTAAGTCACCAAAGACGCGTCGCATGCATCTCTGGAACGTGGCGCCCGCGTTTTCAGCCCGAAGGGCATAGACGAATAGCAGTAAGTGCNGTAGAACCCTTCGACGGGCCAGCCTTTGAACCCCTGGCGTTTAACAGGCCATCGTATGTACTTACCGCGTCGTTTGTCGAGAGCATTCGACCCTACGCGGGGAAAGGGTCACTTGCCTCTTGTTTCGGAGGACTCGGGGAGCGTCTCGGGAAACGACTGTAAGCTCATAAGGTACTCGGAACAGAAGAGCATTCTTATTATCGTAAGCGAAAGACAAAATGATTTTTAAGGATAGAAGCGACGTAGCTGCTCTATGTTCCAAGCGTTCGTGAGGACTTGGCCGTCCTCGTCCTTGAGCTTGTAAGTCCCCGGGCGGAGGACTTGGTCGACGATGTAGGGGCCTTCCCATGGTGGCGACAACTTGTGGCGGCCGCGGTTGTCCTGGACTCGTCGGAGGACGAGGTCGCCGACTTGAAAGGCCCGGCTTCGGATGTTGCGGTCGTGGTATCGTCGTAGGGCCTGCTGGTACTTGGCCGAGTGGAGGAGCGCGACGCTGCGCGCTTCATCGAGCTGGTTGATGGCGTCTTCCAAGGAGGCTTGGTTCCCTTCGTCGTCGTAGGCGCGGACCCGCGGGCTGCCGTAGTCGAGGTCGGTTGGGAGGACCGCCTCGGATCCGTGCACCATGAAGAAGGGCGTGCAACCCGTGGCTCGACTTGGGGTGGTTCGCAGGCTCCAGAGGACCGACGGGAGCTCCGCAACCCACCTTGCCTTGAACTTCTCGAGACGTTTGAAGATTCGCGGCTTTAGTCCTTGTAAGATCATGCCGTTAGCTCTCTCCACCTGTCCGTTAGTCTTGGGGTGGCTGACGGCGGCCCAATCCACTCGGATGTTGTTGTCATCGCAAAAGTTGAGGAACTTTTTGCCCGTGAATTGAGTGCCGTTGTCGGTGATGATCACGTTCGGGACCCCAAAGCGGTAGATGATGTCGGTGAAGAACTGAACAGCCTCTTGTGAGCGAACCCGCCGGATAGGCCATGCCTCGATCCATTTGGAGAACTTGTCGACGGCGACGAGGAGATGCGTGAAGCCCCCGGGCGCTTTCTTCAGTGGCCCGACTAGATCCAAACCCCATACGGCAAAGGGCCAAGTGATGGGGATGGTCTGCAGGGCTTGTGCCGGGAGGTGAGTTTGCCTTGCATAGAATTGACAGCCTTCGCATCTACGCACGATGTCCTTGGCGTTGGCCACCGCGGTTGGCCAGTAGAATCCTTGACGGAAAGCTTTCCCGACAAGCGTCTTCGGCGCGGCATGGTGTCCACATGCTCCTGCATGGATGTCCCTTAGCAATTCTTTACCTTGGTCGACCGGAATGCAGCGCATTAGGATGCCAAAGGAGCCTCGTCGGTAAAGCTCTCCCTCGATGAGCGTGAAGGTTTTGGCCCAGCGCGCGATCCGCCGGGCCTCGGTCGGATCGGATGGGAGCTTGCCCTGCACGATCCACTCGAGTAGCGGGATTCTCCAGTCGGGATCCTCGAGGTTGGGCTCAGGCGGCCGCGTCTATCTCCATCACCTCCGCCTCCTCTTGCACTGGAGGCTCGGGCGGCTCGTCGTCGAGTCGGATGGAGGGGGCGTGCTGATCCTTGGCGAACACTCCGTGGGGGACGGGCTTCCGGTTGGAGGCCGCCTTGGCGAGGGTGTCGGCCGCCTCGTTGTATCGCCGTTGGACATGCTTGAGCTCGAGGCCGAGGAATTTGTCCTCCAGCTCGCGGACCGCCCGGCAGTAGGCGGCCATCTTGGGGCTGACGCAGCTCGACTCTTTCATTACCTGATCGACGACCAACTCCGAGTCTCCTCGGATCTCGAGACGCCGTATGCCGAGCTCGAGGGCGATACGGAGTCCGTTGATGAGGGCCTCGTATTCGGCGGCGTTGTTGGAGGCCGAGAAGTGTAGTCGAACCATGTACTCCATGCGCACGCCCAGAGGCGAGACAAAGACCAGGCCGACGCCTGCCCCTTCCTTCATCAGCGATCCGTCGAAGTACATGACCCAGGTCTCGTGTTCAACGGAGGTCGGGGGAGTCTGGGCCTCGGTCCACTCGGCGATGAAGTCGGCCAACGCTTGCGACTTGATGGCGTCCCGAGGCGCGTAGGTGATGTTTTTCCCCATCAGCTCGAGGGCCCACTTGGCTATCCTTCCATCGGCCTCAGGGTTCTGGATCACCTCGCCGAGTGGGTACCTCGACACCACCGTGATGGGGTGAGCGTCGAAGTAGTGCCGGAGTTTCCGCCTGGTGATGAGGACAGCGTAGACAAGTTTTTGGATCTGGGGATACCGTACCTTGGTGTCGGACAGGACCTCGCTGATGAAGTAAACGGGGCGTTGCACCTTCTGGATCTTCTCGGGCTCACTTCGCTCGACGACGAGGGCGGTGCTTACCACATGGGTGGTTGCCGAAATGTAGAGCAGCATGGGTTCCCCTTCTGCCGGGGCGGTCAGGATTGGCGGGGTTTTGAGAGCTGTCTTGAGCGAGTCGAGGGCCTGCTGTGCCTCGTCGTTCCAGACGAAGTGATCCGACTTCTTGAGTAGCCGGTACAAGGGCAGGCTTCGTTCCCCGAGTCGGGAAATAAAGCGGCTGAGCGCGGCCAAGCATCCCGCGACGCGTTGGACGCCCTTTATGTTCTGGATTGGCCCCATGTCGGTGATAGCCGTTATCTTCTCGGGATTGGCCTCGATGCCTCGCTCCGATACGATAAAGCCGAGGAGCATGCCTCTCGGGACCCCAAAAACGCACTTCTCAGGGTTGAGCTTCACCTTGTTCAGCCGGAGCTTCTCAAAGACAGCTGTGAGGTCAGAAACCAAGTCGCCCGTACGCTTGGACTTCACCACTATGTCGTCAACGTACGCCTCGACCAGTCGGCCGATCAAGTCACCAAAGACGCGTCGCATGCATCTCTGGAACGTGGCGCCCGCGTTTTTCAGCCCGAAGGGCATAGACGAATAGCAGTAGGTGCCGTAAGGCGTGATAAACGATGTGGCGAGCTGGTCGGCCAAGCTCATCGCGATCTGATGGTACCCGGAGTACGCATCGAGAAAGCAAAGGGTTTCGCACCCCGCGGTGGAATCGACCACCTGATCTATGCGCGGAAGGGGAAAGGAGTCTTTGGGACATGCCTTGTTCAGGCCAGTGTAATCAACACACATCCTCCATTTCCCATTCTTCTTTTTTACAAGGACCGGGTTGGCCAACCACTCGGGGTGGTATACCTCCCTGATGAAGCCGGCGCTGAGGAGCTTTTTGAGCTCTTCGCCGATGGCCTTGTACTTCTCGTCGTCGTAACGTCGGAGCTTCTGCTTGACGGGTCGTGCGCCAGTCTTGATGTCGAGTTTGTGCTCGGCGACTTCCCTTGGAATCCCCGGCATGTCCGAGGGTTTCCATGCAAACACGTCGAGGTTTGCGCGGAGAAAGTCGACGAGCGCGCTTTCCTATTTAGGATCGAGCGCCGTCCCGATACGGAGGGTGCGACCATCGTCGGCCACGGCGACTTCCTTGACGTCCTTGGCCGGCTCAAAGGAGCACGCGGCACGCTTGGAGGTCTCGGGGATATCCAGGTCCCTGGGTGAAGGCTCAACGGCGAGCCTCTTGGACTGAACGAGCGCCTCCGCGAACTGGAAGCACTCGGTTTCGCAAGCGAACGCGTGCACAAATGAAGTCCCCACGGTGATGACACCCTTGGGTCCGGGGATCTTCAGTTTGAGGTACGTGTAGTTCGGGACAGCCATGAACTTTGCGTATGCAGGCCTTCCGAGGATGGCATGATACGCCCCGGGAAATCCCACCACTTCGAAAGTGAGGGTTTCCCTGCGGAAGTTGCGTGAAGTCCCGAACGTGACGGGCAGGTCGATTTGCCCGAGTGGTATGGCGTCCACCCCGGGGACGATCCCGTGGAATGGCACCGGGGACGGGCGAAGCTGGGAACGCGGGATCCCCATTTCGTCAAGGGTGTCGACGTAGAGGATGTTGAGGCCGCTCCCGCCGTCCATCAACACTTTGTGGACGCGTTTCGTCCCGAAGAGAGGAGCAACCACGAGCGGGTACCTTCCGGGCTGTGGGACGTAGTCGGGATGATCGGAGCGGTCAAAGGTGATCGGGGCCTCGGACCATTTGAGGTAGGAGGGCACCGCGGGCTCTGTGTGGCCGACCTCCCGCCGGATCAGCTTCTCATCGCGCTTCGAGGGGCAGGCTGCCGACCCCCCGACGATCATCAGGATCGCTCCGTCCTCCCTGGGGTAGCCGTCGTCGTTGTTCGAGCCACCGGCCCCGTCCCGGCCTTCAGAGGGTTTCTTCAGGGTGCCGGCGAGGAAGCTTCTCATGAGTCTACAGTCTTTCAAGGCGTGCTTGACAGGGCCCTCGTGGTGGGTACAGGGCGCCTCGAGGAGCTTTTCGAAGTGATCCCTTGGCGCTGGGTTTCCCTTGGGCTTGGTGGCCTTGCGCTCGGCCGCTACCACCATACGTCCATCGCGCCTCCGCTTGTCCTTCCTTTTCCTCTTGTCGGGCTGGGCGGAGGTGCCCTCGGCAGCCGACTCCGACTGCTTGCCCTTGCCCTGAGGTCGTTCAAGAGTTGCAGCGACGGCGTCCTCCCCGTCGGCGTAGTCGGTGGCGATGTCCAGGAGTTCCCGGATGGTTCGTGGCTTCCGGCGTCCCAACTCGTGAATGAGGGTCGCGCAGGTGGTTCCGAACCGGAACGCGGAGACGACATCGGTGTCAGCGGTGTTCGGCAGCTCGGTGCAGCGCTTGGAGAAACGCTTGATGTAGTCACGCAGGGTCTCGTCCTCTGCCTGGAGACAGTTGCGGAGGTCCTAGGGATTCCCAGGGCGAGTGTAGGTGCCCTGTAAGTTACCAATGAAGGCGTCGCGCAACTGTGCCCAGCTGTCGATCTTGCCCGCAGGGAGATGCTCCAGCCATGTTCGAGCCGAGTCGGCGAGGTAGAGGGGGAGGCTCTTGATGATGAAGTAGTCGTCTTGTGCTCCCCCCGCATGACACGCGAGCCGGTAGTCCTCTAGCCAGACGCTGGGGTTGGTGTCCCCGTCGTACTTGGGCACCGTTGTGGGAGCTCGGAAGCGCGGAGGGACCTGAGCGCCGAGGACGCGGGGTCCAAAGGCACGCGGTCCCCTAGGGTCGGGCGACACGCTCCTGCTCCGGTCCTCACCGCTGTCGTAGCGGCCCCCACGCCGCTTGTTGTAGGCTCGGCGCGGGCGACGCTGATGGTGCTCGTCCCGTTGCCTGGCACCTTCGTCAGCCGGGGCCGCACGATGGTGCACGGAATGCTCATGCTCGGGTTCTCGAGGAGCTCGCTGGCGTGAGGCAGAGCTTTCCGCCTGCTGGACCGCCGCGGTTTCCAGGAGCGCACGGAGCTGCTGATGAAACCTCCGATCTTCGGGCGCCGCTGGTTCGGGATGCTCGCGGAGCAGGACAGCAGCTGCTGCAAGGTTCTGGGACGCCCGGTTGAAGACCTGCGCGTCGTTGGCGTTGCCACCGTCGTTGACGATGCGCTGTTGCACCTCCCGGGCCCGTGCGCGGGCGGCTCCCCCGTCCGCGTTTCTCCGGAGCTCGCGGTTGAGCTGCTGCCGTTCTTCCTCGATCTGGCGCCGGGCCTCATCTAGTTCCTGCAGCCTGACCCGCCGAGCATCGTCTGCCGGGGCGTTGGGCGGTGGCGCTGCAGGAGCATTGGCAGGAGGAGCTGCAGGTGCCCGGGCAGGTGGAGCCGCAGCGGCGTTGGCAGGTGGCGCTGCAGGGGCGCCGTCCCCCGTGGAGCTGCTAGCAGAGTGCACATCTCCGTCGGGGGTGTGACACATGAAGCACTCTCGGTACGGGTCGAAGTTTGGCGGAGCCCACGTCAACCGCGGGCGCGAGCTTTGCTTGCTCACCGCGATTTTGGCGGTTGGCAAGACGCGGGGGTTGATCTCTGCCGGTGTCGGGGTGGCCACCGGGTCGCTTGGCAGGCCTGGCTGCCCCTCCGGGTACATGGCGTCGTAGCAGTCAATGAACTCGTCCCAGAGGAGCTGCTCCTGCCCTCCAACCTGGAGGGCGAGATTGGTGATCATGTAGGCGACGTTGCGGAAGCGTTCCTGGGACGGGTTCCGCCCCAGGGCGGCTGCCAAGTCCTCTCCAAGTAGGTCGAGGACGTAGGCGGTAGCTCCCGCCGTGGCGTAGGAGGGCTTGGGTCCCTCGTCGTGGAACATCTTGCCGTCGTCGCGGGCAAGCTTGGGGCGCACGAAAGTCGCCCCGACGATGGGTTCCACCGACTTGTCGATGACGAAGTCGAGGGAGCCGAATCGCAGGTGGTCGCCGGGCACCAGCGAGGCGCCACTGTGGGCCATCCGGACCCTGGTGAAGTGTCGTGACACGCGAAATGCCCCTACCTGGCGCGCCAACTGTCGGGGTTCTCTACCGCCGACAAGTAAATTTCCTACGATCGCGTGTCAGGATCCGGATGGTGACTCGAGAGACAGGGGGTTTAGACTGGTTCGGGCCTCCGGAGAGTAATACCCTACGTCCAGTGTGAGCCGGCGTTCTCAAGTCCAAGTCTGTAGTAGGGGTGTACAAACTAGTCGGGAGAGGGAGAGAGTCCCAAGTCCCTGAGTGATGCGAATGAGTGTGCGGTGTGTGCTGTGACCGAGTGTTCGACTAGTGTTCGAATCGTCCCCCACTGATGTCTCCTTGTCCCCTTTTATAGCCTCAAGGGGAGAAGGGAGCGGGGGGTAAGAAAAGGAAAAATTACACAGGGAGTTACTGCCCCAGGAGCTTTATCCAGCGCCGTCCGCCGAGCCGTACCGGGAGCAGGTGTTGACGGAGTGGGCGCCCCGCCGGACCCGGGTCCGTACATCCCGAGTGGTTGGAGTCGATGCCTTCCCGGGTAAGCTCCCGGGTAGTTTCCGGGTCGTGGTTGACTTGCTCGAGGTCCTCGGGTGCTCCAGGTGTCTCGCTCGGGGTCCAGGTGTCGTCGGTGGATGTCCGGAGTTGTACATTGGCGCCCGGTGTTGCGCATGCACTCCTCCCAAGACTGTAGCGCTCCTGTTCGGACGAGACGGGCGTCACTGTGGCTGCCGTGGTGAAGGACGGACGCCCATCATGCTCTGACGCGGCGAGTACCAAGTGGGTACGGCGCAGGATGGGCCGGGGCGCGGCCGGGTAGTTTCACCCGAGGAGTCGGAGACCACTCGGAGGCGGAGAACCTGTCGGGCGAATCGGAGAACCACTCGGGCGTTCTAGGTAGTCGGGGCATGGGTAGTTTGCCTTGTTTTTGGTCTTTGGTTTTTGCTGTTTGAGGGGTGGATTATCGTGAGCCCACGGATTAAGGGTTCAATTGGGTACCCCTAATCCAGACCCTCGTCATGTTTGGACCCGGCAGTCCACACAGGGTAGCCTACGTGGTTGATTTGTCGAGGGACAGATCGAGGATCAGAAGTCGATGGTAACACAAGACGCAAGGATTGAACAGGTTCGGGCCGTCGAGATGACGTAATACCCTACGTCCTGTGTTGGCGGCGATTGTATTGCTGTGTATGAAGTTCCTGGAAGGATCTCCGTAGTTGGGTTCTGTCCTAGGGTTGTATGATCGTGGGTTGTAAAGGTTGTATCGTGCTCTGGAGGGGGGTCTCAAGGCACCTTATATAGTCCGGTTGCCTTGAGTTACAAGTTGGCCAGAGATCATAACCTACCCGGAATACAAGGATCCGATCCTATAACGATTACAGATATCTTTCCCTATAATTTCGGCTAGTTTATCTTGATCTCCGAGCTTCTCGCGGGATACGCCGTCTTCTTTCCTTGCCGCGCGCGCCGTCGCGCCCATCCGGTTCGCCCGACTGGTGGGCCTCCGACTGGTGGGCCAGCCAGTCCGACAAACCGATCCAGATGTACTCGGATTGGGCCGCCCCTTGCTGGTTGGGCCAATCCGCCTTCTGGGTACCCCTGGGGGTCTACCCCCGACAGGCACTGGCTCTAACTCGCCCGATCGCCGAGAAGGTCGGCGAGGCTCTTAAGCTTGAGTAGGATCCTGCAAGCTGAAGCAGGGTAGAGTAGACTTTGTATATATAAGCATTAGTAAAACAACAATATTGGATATTTTGTTTTATGTTTTAAGGTTGCCCGAGTAGTTCTTTTGCTTCAATGTGCTTTTCCCTTTGCTCCACTTATCCTAAGTTCATAACGTCGAGAGCGGATCCCGTGCACGTGTAGAAAGGCTTAGGTGTCGTTTCAGGCCCGGTTACTCAGCATTTAGTTAGGAACTACTTGGGAACGGAGTAATACCGAGTTGTTTTTCAAGGAGAACGAATATGAAGAACGGGCAAAGCATATATTTTTATTGAACTCTACGATACATAGCTTTTATGGGTAGAATCGGCGTAAATGTTCTATGTTCCACGGGTGTGGGACTTCGGTGCCGTCCTCGTATTGGAGACGAAAAGTACCCGGACATATGACCTGGGTCACTATGAACGGTCCTTCCCATGGGGCGGAGAGTTTGTGAACCCCTGCTGTGGATTGCACTCGGTGTAAGACGAGGTCACCAATGTTGAAGTCCCGTTGCTGGACGTTCTTGTCGTGGTAGCGTCGGAGTTGTTGCTGGTAGCGCGCGTGCTGTATGAGCGCGTTGACTCGGTGTTCTTCGATGGAGTCGAGGTCCACCTCGCGAGCTGCTTCTGCTTCGCCTCCTTCGTAGTTGTCGATGCGCGGTGAGCCAAATGCGATGTCGGTGGGGAGGATTGCCTCGGAGCCGTAGACCAGGAAGAAAGGAGTGTGACCTGTTGCATGACTCGGCTGAGTCCTAAGTCCCCAGATGACTTGTGGTAGCTCTTGATGCCATCGTCCGGCGAATTTCTTCAACGGGTCGAAGATTCTTGCTTTAAGGCCTTGGAGTATCATGGCATTAGCTCGTTCCACCTGTCCATTGCACCTGGGATGGGCGACGGAGGCGTAGTATACATCGATGCACCTGCTCTCGCAAAAGTCCCAGAAGGCGGATCCGGTGAACTGTGTCCCCAAGTCAGTTATGATCCTATTGGGGACCCCGAATCGGTGTGTGATCTCTTCGATGAAGGCGGCGGTGAACTGTGTCCCCAAGTCGGTTATGATCCTATTGGGGACCCCGAATCGGTGTGTGATCTCTTCGATGAAGGCGGCGGCTTGCTTTGACGTTGGAGTTCCGACGATGGCCTTGTACTCTATCCATTTGGAGAATTTGTCAATGGCGACAAGGATGTGCGTGTAACCTCCTGGAGCCGCCCTGAACGGTCCCACCATGTCCAATCCCCAACAGGCGAAAGGCCACGAGGGCGGGATGGTGCGTAGAGCTTGGGCCGGTAGGTGTTTCTGCTTGGCGAAGAATTGGCACCCCTGGCACCGGCGAACGAGTTCCTTGGCATCAGAGACAGCGGTAGGCCAAAAGAACCCGGCCCGGTATGCTTTTCCGACTAGTGATCCTGCGGCGGCGTGGTTTCCGCAGACTTCCGAGTGGATATCATCGAGGATCTGGAGGCCGACTTCTTTGGTCACGCACTTGATGAACACTTGGCTTGTGGCAGCTCGTCGGTACAGGGCGTTGCCGACTACCACATAGTTCTTGCTTCGGCGCTCCAGAATCCTTCGCTCCGTGGGGTCTTTGGGCACCTTGTTGTGGGCGAGGTAATCTATGAACTCGGCCATCCAATCTTCTTCGGTGTCGATCGTCAATACCTCGCAGAGTTCAGGAGCAGGCTCTGGTTCGTCCCCTAACTCTTTAACGGAGGGTTTGAGAAGGCCTTGCACGAATACTCCCCCTGGTACTTCCGCGCGGGTTGACCCCAGTTTGGCGAGTGCATCAGCAGCGAGGTTGTTCTCCCGTGGAACGTGGTGATACTCAACTCCGTAGAATTTTCCCTCCTGCTTATGCACTGCCTCACAATAAGCGTTCATCCGCGCGTTGTTGCGATCCCAGTCTTTGTTCACCTGATTTATAACGACAGTGGAGTCGCCATAAACCAGGAGCCTCTTTATTCCTAGGGAAGTGGCAATGCGGAGCCCATGGAGGATTGCTTCGTACTCAGCGGCGTTGTTGGTGACGGGGAATCGAATTTGGAGGACATATCGGAGCAGTTCCCCTTTCGACGAGATGAAGAGTACACCGGCACCTCCGCCATCGATCATTAAGGAGCCGTCGAAGTACATCTTCCAGTGTTCGCCGCTGGAGTCTTCTTTAGCGTCCTGGCTCTCGGTCCATTCGGCGACAAAGTCGGCGAGGATCTGTGACTGTCGGGGTTCTCTACCGCCGGCAAGTAAATTTCTACGATCGTGTGTCAGGGTCCGGATGGTGACTCAAGAGACAGGGGGTTTAGACTGGTTCGGGCCTCCGGAGAGTAATACCCTACGTCCAGTGTGTGCCGATGTTCTTAAGTCCAAGTCTGTAGTAGGGGGTACAAACTGGTCGGGAGAGGGAGAGGGTCCCAAGTCCCTGTGCGAGTGAGCGTGCTGTTCGTGCTGTGTCCGAATGTTCGACTGATGTTCGTCCGTCCCCCCACAGGTGTCCTCTTGTCCCCTTTTATAGTCTCAAGGAGAGAAGGGAGCAGGGGGTAAGAAAGAAAGAAAATTACAAGGGGAGTTACTGCCCCCGAGGCCTTTAGCTTGTGCCGCGCGCCGAGCCGTACAGGGAGCAGGTGTTGACGGAGTGGGCACCCCGCCGGACCCGGGATCGTACATCCCGGGTGGTTGGTGTAGATGACTTCCCGGGTGGGCTCTCGGGTAGTTTCCGGGTCGTGGTTGACTCGCTCGAGGCCTTTGGGAACTCCAGGTGTCCTCTTCGGGTTCCAGGTGTCGTCCATGGGCGCCGGGGGTCGTCCTTGGACGCCCGGTGTTGCGCATGCGTTTCCCTTGGGACTGTAACATTCCTGTTCGGATGAGACGGGCGCCACTGTGGCTGCCGTGGCGAAGGACGGACGCCCATCATGCTCTGACGCGGCGGGTACCAAGTGGGTACGGCGCTGGATGGGCCGGGACGTGGCCGAGTAGTTTCACCGGGCGAGCCGGAGACTCCTCGGAGGCGGAGAACTCCCCGGGCGAATCGGAGAGCCCTTCGGGGGCGGAGAACTCCTCGGGCGAGCCGCGAAGCCACTCGGAGGCGGAGAACTCCTCGGGCGAATCGGAGAACCACTCGGAGGCGGAGAACTCCTCGGGCGAATCGGAGACTCGTCGGGCGGCCTCCGAGTTGTTGGGGCATGGAGAATCTGCTTTGATTTGGTTCTTCGGTTTTTGCTTTTGAGGGGTGGATTATCGTGAGCTCCCGGATTAAGGGCTTGATTGGGTACCCCTAATTCAGACCTTCGTCAGTAGCCCCCGAGCCTGGGGGGGAGATGGAGGCTCGCGCCCAGGCTGAATGGCAGCGTAGATATGGTAAGTCACGATTCTTCCGGTGGGGGCGCGCGAGCGCACCCGCTGGGTGTAGCCCCCGAGCCTTGAGAAGAGCTGGTGCTCTTGTTAAGGTTTTGTGCCCGGGTGGTTTGCCTTGGATGTTGTCGGGATCGGAAAACTTGTCGGGGACGGTTCGTTGGTGGGCCGGGCAGCTGCCCAACCGTTGACGGGCCGGGCACGGAAGCGTCGGCCCGTTCTTCCGCCGCGTGGGGGGTGGATGCGCCTTTTGAGGAGGTCAGGTGAAGCGACGTGCGCACGTCGCCGCTGCGCCAGTGGTGGGCCCGCGCAATTAATGTCGCAGCCGTTCCGCCCCGCCCCTATTTATAGTCTTGCGTTGCAGCTGCCTAGGGTTTTACCCTAGCCCGAGCCTCCCACCTTCCAACGCGCGTTTCGTCTCCTCCGCCGCTGCCGCGCTCGTTCCCTTGCGTCCTCCACCGCCGTCGCTTCGCCGTTCCGGAGAGCGAGTGACCGATCCCCCCATCCCGCCGGCGCTTCCTCCTTCTGATAGCTTCACGATGTCGACCTGGGAGCGCTCGCGTGTTTCGCTTCGGTAGCTGGAGGGCATTGTGGCGGAAGGGCTGCTTCCGCCATTGACGGAGGCCGAGGAGTGGAAGATTCCGGGCGTGGAGGATTACCCCCGACCGCCGTGGGGATACGTCGTCTCGTTCGTTGCCTTCCACGAGCGCGGGTTCTCCGTCCCCGCTGGAAGGTTCATCCGCGCCGTGCTCAACGAGTACGGGCTGGAGCTCCACCACATCAACCCCAACGGGGTGCAACAGATGGCGGTGTTCGTGGCGCTCTGCGAGGGGTACCTGGGGATGGAGGCCCACTGGGACCTCTTCAGGTACTTCTTCAAGTTCTCGCTGCACTCCGCAGAGGGCGGAGCCCCCGCGACGATCGGGTGCGCCGTGTTGAAGGCGAAGCAGGGGCGGTCGAAGGCCTACATCACGGGGACCCTGATCAGCTCGAACAAGGGCTGGCACCCGATGTGGTTCTACCTCAAGAACGACCCCAAGAACCCCCTTCCGGAGTACACCGGAAAGACGTTCGAGAAGGCGCCCGACGAGTGGGCGTACGGGCCCGAGAAGAAGCTGCAGGAGAAGCTCCTCGGGAACATCTGGGAGGCCCTCGCGCGACTCCGCGACGCGAGGGTGTCCACGGCGGAGGTCCTCGGCGGGTACCTCTCGAGAGGTATCGTGCCGCTAAGGCGGCGCACCCTCCAAATTTGGCAGATGGTTCCGGAGAAGGCCCCCTTCGTGGGGACCGTGACGATGAACCCCCTGCCTTCGGAGGCCGAGGTGGAGCGCCGGGTGACGGCGGCGATGGGGAAGGGCCACGACGCATATCCTCCCCCGGGCCTTCTCCCCATGCTCCCGAACGCCCGCACCCGGGCTCTGGTAAGGTTTTCTTCATCCGCCTTGAATCCCCGAGTGGTCTTTAGTTGGCTGATCCCGAGTTCTTTTAGATGAAGGGCCTTGACTGCTCCTACTCCCGGCCGCCGCTTCCCGAGGACAAGGCGAAGAACCGGGCCGAGGCCGAATGGGCCAAGGCGAGGAAAGACCGCCGGGAGGAGTGGAAGAAGAAAGAGGTCGCCAAGCGTGAGAGAAACGCTGAGCGGTCCAGGAGGAGGAGGAGGGGAGAAGAGGTCTCCGAGGACGAGGACCCCGAGTCGGAGCCCGCGGAGGACGACTCAGGGAGTGGTGATAACGAGGAGAGCGTCGACGACGCGCCTCCTAGGAAGCTCAAGGCGGTCGCGGCGATGACCGCCTCGTCCTCGGCGCAGCGTCCGGGGTCGAGCGGGAGAGGAGGGCCGCCACCGCCGGACGCAGGGAGGAGCGAAAGCTCCCGGTCGGACCGGCATCGGCGGTCCTCCGAGGAAAGCCGGCGCGAGAGGCGCAGCCGCACGCCTCCGTCCTCCCGTCACGTGCCCGAGGAGGGGAGGAGTTCCCGACGGGAGCCGGTCTCCCCTCGTCGGGAGAGGAGCCGGAGCCGGGACCTGTCGGAGCGCGCCCACAAGGGGGGTTCGTCCTCGGGGGCGTCGCGCTCCCCCAAAAGGCTCGCGCCGCGGGACGATAGGCGGCCGCCGCCGGCCCCTCAAACGACGCGGGCGCAAAGCGAAGGGCGGGACGCGCCCCGGACGCCCGTGGTGGAGGCGCAGGCCCCTCCCGCCCCGGTGAGGGCCACGACGAGGCGGCCGGACCCGTTACCGGTCGAGGGAGGAGGCTCGTCTGGTCGGGCGGCGCCCCACTCGGGCAGGGACGCCGCAACCGCGCCAGTGGCCCCCGCCCCGACGACGCTCGCGGGATCCAAGAGGCCCGCATCCCCGAAGGACCCAGCGCCGACGGGATTCAAGCGGACACGGACCATCTCGTCGAGGTGAGTGATGATCTGTGTTTCTCGAGTGGTTTTGGTTTTTTCTGTAGTTGCCATTTTTCTCAGCCGGATTCCCCGACTTGTGATGAACCAGTCGGGCCGACACTCCGCTCGCGGTGGCGCCAAAGAAGACGCTGCGCTTGGCGGCGCAGACGCCGAGGCCTGCGACGGAGCAGGCCGAGAAGGTGACGCCGGAGCCCGCGGCGGAGCCGGCCGAGAAGGCGACGTTGGAGCCCGCGGCGGAGCGGGCCGAGGTGGTGACGCCGGTGCCCTCGGCGGAGCAGGCCGAGGAGGAGACACGGAGGGTGGCGCCCTCTGTGGAGGAGAAGGTGCCGGAGGGGGACGGCGACAGCCCGGGAGACGCACTCCCAACGGGCCTAGCCTTTGCACAGACCGTCCCCACGGAGGCGGCCGTGGCGGCGCTCCAAGCCGAGCTGGCCGAGGAGCTGGTGGAGGCGGCTCTGCCTACTCCTCAGGAGGAGGTGGCCCACCCCGGAGCGAGGGAGGTCGCCATGTCCGGCGACGCGGCCGGGGAAGATGGCCGCGGGATCGCTGCCTCTCCGGGGGCTACGGCTGGCCCCAAGGAGGCAGAGGCGGGGACATCTGGCGCCCCTCAAGATGCTGCCATCCCGGCAGCCGCTGCAGCCCCCGAGCCCTCCGGGGCGATTCCCCCGGAGGTCGTCGTGCTCGAGGACTCGCCGGAGGGTAGCTCGCGGAGGGTCGTCGGCGAGTGCAGCAAGGGGCCGGCCGTGGAGTCCCCGAGCCCTTCGAGCCCTTCGAGCGAGGGCCTGGGCTTCCTCCGGGAGACGCCGGGGATGATGACGATGGATCATCGTTTCGACACCATCGTACCCATCGAAAACAACCCGAACCTTCCGTGCGAGGGTCGGTTGTTGTGGTACGACCGTCAGAACCCGGCGGATCCCATCTTCGAGCTGAACGACACGGCGGAGAGGGAGCAGCGCCAACTTCTCGCCGAGGGCCTCAATAATATGAAGGAGGTCTTCAATAAGATGATCATCGGGCCTTCCCGGGTGAGTTTTTGGACTTCGTTCTTCTAGTCTTGGCGCCGTTTTGGGGTGTGTCTTACCGCTCTTCTTTTTGTTTTCGTTCAGCAAATCATGGAGCGCAGTGCCGAGAAGTCGGCGTTCCTCCGCCGGGAGTCCGGGCTTTGGCACGCCGTGCAACAGCTGAAGGCCGAGAAGGAGCAGCTCGAGGCCCAGCTGACCGAGGCCCGGGAGGCCAGGGAGGAGGCGATTGAGGACGCCGCGGAGGAAAGGGCCACCCTCGAGGCAAAGGTGGATGAGGCCGAGAGGACAGTGATGGAGGCGCTGGCGGCCGCCGACGCCTCCAATCGGGAAAAGGCTACCGCCATGCAGGAGGTCGAGGGGCTGAAGGCGAAAGTGGTGGACCTTCAGATAGACGTCCAGCACCGCGACCTTGACCTCAAGACGGCCAACAACCAGTTGGTTGAGCTGGCCGGGAAGCTGACGGCCACGGAGGAAGAGGGGGCCCACCTCAAGGAGATCGCCCGGAATAGGGAGGAGGAGATCCTTGGTAAGTTATCCCTCCCCATTTCTTGTCGGGCGGTTTCTTTCCGTTCTCCTCGCGTGGCGGCGTGTTTGCTTAGGCTTGTCTACCAATGCTGCCCTGCGGAAGGGGAAGGCTGACCTGGAGGCCAAGCTCGAGGCCGAGAAGCGCGAGGTGGCCAAGGCCTTTGCTGCCAACCAAGAGCTGGTGCAGCTTGGTCACGAGCTGAAGGTGGAGTTGACCAGTAAGTATCGTGTTTCTGCTCGTCCTTCTTCTTGTTTTTCTCCCTGCAAAATGATACCGACGAAGAGTTGCCTGCAGGGGTTGTCGAGGACCTTCGGAGGTCCAGGGAGGCGGGCGAGCAGAGCCAGAGGGCCCTCGAGAAGAAGTCCGAGGTCCATCAGGCTTTGGTCTAGGCGGTCGAGCACCTGTTGGAGGAGCTCAACGTCAGCGGCGGCCCGTCCTTGGTGGATCGCCTCGCCCTTGTCACAGGGAGGACTCGGGCGCAGGCCTCGGATCTTGCTCGGAGCGTGGCGCGAAAGATATTTGCTATGTTCTTGTCGCACTACCCGACCATGGATCGGGAGGCTCTGCAAGGCGGGTGGGCCCCCGGCTACGAGGACGCTGAATACGATGAGATTGAAGCCGAATCCTCCTCGTTTACCGACAAGGTGCTGACCGCCGCCCTGAAGGATCTTGGGCTGGAGTAGGATAGAAATAAAGGACTTAGTCATTTTGTTGTGTAATGAACAAAGCTCCTTTTTAATCGTTGTTGCTCAGAAAACTCGTGTTTTATCTGTTGTTTGCCATTTTCATTTTCTTCCGAATGCCTTTGGGGGTCGTGGGTCGAGATTGAAAGGCGCGGGGTTCTGCCCGTCGGACTCTGTTCCGTAGCCACCGGGGCGTGGGAACTCGGGAGATTGGGCACTCGGACTCGCAGCCCCCGAGTAGTTTCAGAAGATTCGAACAAAGACAAGCAGCAGATGGATATGCTGAAAGCAACAACTAGTCGAGGCGGTTCCTTTATTGCTTCTCGGGAAAAAGACGTCGGTCCGAGGGCTTGGACTTCGCCCGCAAGTTAGCGCCGTAGCCGCAGGGGCGTGAGCACTCGAAACTTGGACAAGCGTGGTCACGGAGCCCCTCGAGCTGACGTTCCTTTCTCGCAAGCGCAAAAGTATACCGCTTGATCGCGCGCGAGAGCGTTCATTTGTCGAGTTTTTGTGAAAAAACGGGGGGGCACCGGGCCCCGGGTGGAGCCCCCGAGCGGTGGGCGATCCTGCCCAGGGAAGGGATCGCCCGCCGCTTAGCTTTGGGGACTTTCGGGGTACATTTCGGAAAACGACCGTACGCGAATGAAGTACTCGGAATAGCGCAGTACTTTGATTATTCTCACGAATTGAAAAGTACAGGTACTTTTAAGGGCAAAGCGACGTAGCTGTGCGAGCCCGCAGGGGAGTGTGAGGCTCTTCGGGAGAGGCGGGGACTCGTCGGGCGAGGTGGAGACTTCTCGGGCTCGTCCTCGGCCTTGTTTTGTCGTGGCGCGGCCTCTTACAGGCCTCGTTTCGTGACCTGGGACCCCACGCGATGCAGGGTGCTGGTGGAGAGGCCTGTTTCTCCTTACATCGTTACCCCTCACGCACCTTTTTCGCAAAAGGTGGAGGGGCCGGACCGCGCCGTATTTTTGCCTCGCTGGCCGAAAATGCGGTGTCCGTATGAGCTGATGACGGGTCAATTCGAGTGAAGCCTCGGCGTCCCGCTCGACGGGTTCCGATCGGATCAGCTGGTGATCAGCTTCAAATTTTTGGTGGCGAGATCATCTAGTTACCGGGTCCGTTCGACCGGACCTGGCGGCTCTTTGCCTTTCTGTTCGGAGGAAAAACCATGATCTTACTTTCCATCAAGACTCGAATGCAGTTCGGGATGCCCATGACGCTCGTGCGCCCGGGTACTGGCCGCTGGGACCCATCCCTTGCTGCCCCTCGCTCGGGGTGCCCGGGGGCGGCTGTCGAACCCTTCGACGGGCCAGCCTTCGAACCCCTGGTGGTTAACAGGCCGTAGTAGGTACTTACCGTGTCGGTTGTCGAGAGCATTCGACCCTACGCGGGGAAAGGGTCACTCGCCTCTTATCTCAGAGGGCTCAGAGAGTGTCTCGGGAAACGACTGCAAGATCATAAAGTACTCGGAACGGAAGAGCTTTTTTATTACCGCAAGCGAATGACAAAGTACAGATACTTTTTAGGGGTAAAAGCGACGTAGCTGTTCTATGTTCCAAGCATTCGTGAGGACTTGGCCGTCCGCGTCCTTAAGCTTGAAAGTCCCCGGGCGGAGGACTTGGTCGACGATGTAGGGGCCTTCCCATGGCGGCGACAGCTTGTGGCGGCCGCGATTGTTCTGGACCCGTCGGAGGACGAGGTCGCCGACTTGAAAGGCCCGGCTTCGGATGTTGCGGTCGTGGTATCGTCGTAGGGCCTGCTGGTACTTGGCCGAGTGGAGTAGTGCGATGCTGCGCGCTTCATCCAGCTGGTCGATGGCGTCTTCCAGGGAGGCTTGATTTCCTTCGTCGTCGTAGGCGCGAACCCTTGGGCTGCCGTAGTCGAGGTCAGTTGGGAGGACCGCCTCGGACCCGTGCACCATGAAGAAGGGTGTGCAGCCCATGGCTCGACTTGGAGTGGTTCGCAGGCTCCAGAGGACCGACGGGAGCTCCGCAACCCACCTTGCCCGGAACTTCTCGAGGCGTTTGAAGATTCGTGGCTTCAGTCCTTGCAAGATCATGCCATTGGCTCTTTCCACCTGTCCGTTGGTTTTGGGGTGGCTGACGGCGGCCCAGTCAACTCGAATGTTGTTGTCGTCGCAGAAGTTGAGAAACTTTTTGCCCGTGAACTGAGTGCCGTTGTTGGTGATGATCACGTTCGGGACCCCGAAGCGGTAGATGATGTCGGTGAAGAACTGGACAGCTTCTTGCGAGCGAACCCGCCTGATGGGCCTTGCCTCGATCCATTTGGAGAACTTGTCGACGGCGACGAGGAGATGCGTGAAGCCCCCGGGTGCTTTCTTCAGTGGCCCGACTAAGTCCAAACCCCATACGGCAAAGGGCCAAGTGATGGGGATGGTCTGCAGGGCTTGCGCCGGGAGGTGAGTTTGCCTTGCATAGAACTGACAGCCTTCGCAGCTGCGCACGATGTCCTTGGCATTGGCCACCGCGGTTGGCCAGTAGAACCCTTGCCGGAAAGCTTTCCCGACAAGTGTCTTTGGCGCGGCATGGTGCCCACATGCTCCTGCATGGATGTCCCTTAGCAATTCCTTGCCTTGGTCGATCGGGATGCAGCGCATTAGGACGCCAAAGGTGCCTCGCCGGTAAAGCTCTCCCTCAATGAGCGTGAAAGTTTTGGCCCAGCGCGCGATCCGCCGAGCCTCGGTCGGGTCGGGTGGGAGCTTGCCCTGCACGATCCACTCGAGTAGCGGGATTCTCCAGTCGGGATCCTCGAGGTTAGGTTCGGGGGCTGCGTCTATCTCCATCACTTCCGCCTCCTCCTGCACTGGAGGCTCGGGTGGCTCGTCGTCGAGTCGGATGGAGGGGGCGTGCTGGTCCTTGGCGAACACTCCATGGGGACGGGCTTCCGGTTGGAGGCCGCCTTGGCGAGGGTGTCGGCCGCCTCGTTGTACCGTCGTTGGATGTGCTTGAGCTCGAGGCCGAGGAAATTGTCTTCCAGCTCGCGGACCGCCCGGCAGTAGGCGGCCATCTTGGGGCTGACGCAGCTCGACTCCTTCATCACTTGATCGACGACCAACTCCGAGTCTCCTCGGATCTCGAGACGCCGTATGCCAAGCTCGAGGGCAATACGGATTTCGTTGATGAGGGCCTCGTACTCGGCGGCGTTGTTGGAGGCCGAGAAGTGCAGCCGAGCCATGTATTCCATGCACACGCCCAGAGGCGAGACAAAGACCAGGCCGACACCTGCTCCTTCTTTCATTAGCGATCCGTTGAAGTACATGACCCAAGTCTCGTGCTCGATAGAGGTCGGGGGAGTCTGGGCCTCAGTCCACTCGGTGACGAAGTCGACTAACGCTTGTGACTTGATGGCGTCCCGAGGTGCGTAGGTGATGTTCTTCCCCATCAACTCGAGCGCCCACTTGGCTATCCTCCCATCGGCCTCGGGGTTCTGGATCACTTCGCCGAGTGGATACCTCGACACCACCGTGATAGGGTGGGCGTCGAACTAGTGCCGGAGCTTCCGCCTAGTGATGAGGACGGCGTAGACAAGTTTTTGGATTTGGGGATACCGTACCTTGGTGTCGGACAGGACCTCGCTGATGAAGTAAACGGGGCGTTGCACCTTTTGGATCTTCTCGGGCTCGTTTCGCTCGACGACGAGGGCGGTGCTTACCACATGGGTGGTTACCGCAATGTAGAGCAGCATGGGTTCCCCTTCCGCCGGAGCGGTCAGGATCGGTGGGTTTTTGAGCGATGCCTTAAGCGAGTCGAGGGCCTGCTGCGCCTCGGCGTTCCAGACGAAGTGGTCCGACTTCTTGAGCAGTCGGTACAAGGGCAGGCTCCGTTCCTCGAGTCGGGCGATGAAACGGCTGAGTGCGGCCAAGCATCCCGTGACGCGTTGGACCCCCTTTACGTTCTGGATTGGCCCCATGTCGGTAATGGCGGTTATCTTCTCGGGATTGGCTTCGATGCCCCGTTCCGATACGATAAAGCCGAGGAGCATGCCTCTTGGGACCCCGAAAACGCATTTCTCGGGGTTGAGCTTTACTTTGTTCAGCCAGAGCTTCTCAAAGACAGCTGCGAGGTCGGAAACCAAGTCGCCAGTGCGCTTGGATTTTACTACTATATCGTTAACGTACGCCTCGACCAGTTGGCCAATTAAGTCACCAAAGATGCGTCGCATGCATCTCTGGAACGTGGCACCCGCGTTTTTCAGCCCGAATGGCATAGACGAATAGTAGAAGGTGCCGTAAGGCGTGATAAACAACGTTGCGAGCTGGTCGGCCAAGCTCATCGCGATCTGATGGTACCCGGAGTACGCATCGAGAAAGCAGAGGGTTTCGCACCCCGCGGTGGAGTCGACCACCTGATCTGTACGCGGAAGAGGGAAGGAGTCTTTTGGACATGCCTTGTTAAGGCCAGTATAGTCAACGCACATCCTCCATTTCCTATTTTTCTTTTTTACAAGGACGGGGTTGGCCAACCACTCGGGGTGGTATACCTCCCTAATGAAGCCGGCGCTGAGGAGCTTTTTGAGCTCTTCGCCGATGGCTTTGTACTTGTCCTCGTCGTAACGTCGGAGCCTCTGTTTGACGGGTCGAGCGCCAGGCTTAATATCAAGTTTGTGCTCGGCGACTTCCCTTGGAATCCCCGGCATGTCCGAGGGCTTCCATGCAAACACGTCGAGGTTTGCGCGAAGAAAGTCGACGAGCGCGCTTCCCTATTTAGGATCGAGCGCCATCCCGATACGGAGGGTGCGACCATCATTGGCCACGGCAACCTCCTTGACGTCCTTGGCTGGCTCAAAGGAGCACGCAGCACGCTTGGAGGTCTCGGGGATGTCCGGGTCCCTGGGCGAAGGCTCGGCGGCGAGCTTCTTGGACTGGACGAGCGCCTCCGCGAATTGGAAGCACTCGGTTTCGCAGGCGAACGCATGCTCAAATGAAGTCCCCACGGTGATGACACCTTTGGGTCCGGGGATCTTCAGTTTGAGGTACGTGTAGTTCGGGACAGTCATGAACTTTGCGTATGCAGGCCTCCCGAGGATGGCGTGATACGTCCCAGGAAATCCCACCACTTCGAAAGTGAGGGTTTCTCTGCGGAAGTTCCGTGGAGTCCCGAACGTGACGGGCAGGTCGATCTGCCCGAGCGGTATTGCGTCCACCCCGGGGACGACCCCATGGAATGGCGCCGCGGATGGCCGAAGCCGGGACCGCGAGATCCCCATCTCATCGAGAGTGTCGGCGTAGAGGACGTTGAGGCTGCTCCCGCCGTCCGTCCACACCTTGTGGACGCGTTTCGTCCCGAAGAGAGGAGCAACCACGAGCGGGTACCTTCCGGGTTGCGGGACATGGTCGGGATGATCGGAGCGATCAAAGGTGATCGGGGCCTCGGACCATCTTAGGTAGGAGGGCACCGCGGGCTCTGTGTGGCAGACTTCTCGTCGGATTAACTTCTCGTCGCGCTTCGAGGGGCAGGCCGCCGACCCCCCGACGATCATCAGGACCGCGCCGTCCTCCCCGGGGTAACCGTCGTCGTCGTTCGGGCCTCTGGCCCCGTCTCGGTTCTCGTATGGTTTCTTCTTCAGGGTGCCGGCGAGGAAGCTTTTCATGAGTTTGCAGTCCTTCAGGGCGTGCTTGACGGGGCCCTCGTGGTTGGTGCAGGGCGCCTCGAGGAGCTTCTCGAAGTGGTCCATTGGCGCCGGGTTCCCTTTGGGTTTAGCGGTCTTCCGCTCGGCTGCCGCTACCATGCGGCCATCGCGCCTCCGCTTGTCCTTCCTTTTCTTCTTGTCGGGTCGGGCGGAGGTGCCCTCGCCAACCGCCTCCGACTGCTTGCCCTTGCCCTGAGGCCGATCAAGGGTTGCAGCGACGGCATCCTCCCCATCGGCGTAGTCGGTGGCGATGTCGAGGAGCTCCCGGATGGTTCGTGGCTTCCTGCGTCCCAACTCATGGATGAGGGTCGCGCAGGTGGTTCCGAACCGGAACGCGGAGACAACGTCGGTGTCGGCGGTGTTTGGCAGCTCGGTGCAGCGCTTGGAGAAGCGCTTGATGTAGTCGCGCAGGGTCTCGTCCTCTACCTGGAGGCAGTTGCGGAGGTCCCAGGGGTTCCCGGGACGAGTGTAGGTGCCCTGGAAGTTGCCAATAAAGGCATCACGCAACTGCGCCCAGCCGTCGATCTTGCCTGCAGGGAGATGCTCCAGCCATGTCCGAGCCGAGTCGGCGAGGTAGAGGGGGAGGCTTTTGATGATGAAGTAGTCGTCTTGCGCTCCCCCCGCATGGCACGCGAGCCGGTAGTCCTCCAGCCAGACGCTGGGGTTTGTGTCCCCGTCGTACTTGGGCACCATCGTGGGAGCTCGGAAGCGCGGAGGGACCTGAGCGCCGAGGACGCGGGGTCCAAAGGCACGCGGCCCCCTGGTCGGGTGACGCACTCCTGCTCCGGTCCTCGCCGCTGTCGTAGCGGCCCCCGCGCCGCCTGTTATAGGCTCGGCGTGGGCGGTGCTGATGGTGCTCGTCCCGTCGTCTGGCGCCTCCGTCGTCTACGGCCCCGTGATGATGCACGGAATGGTCCCGATCGGGCTCCCGAGGAGCTCGCTGGCGTGAGGCGGAGCTTTCCGCCTGTTGGACTGCTGCGGTTTCCAGGAGCGCGCGTTGCTGCTGATGGAACCTTCGATCTTCGGGCGCCGCTGGTTCAGGGTGTTCACGGAGCAGGACAGCAGCCGCTGCGAGGTTCTTGGATGCCCGGTTGAAGACCGGCGCGTCGTTGGCGTTGCCACCGTCGTTGACAATGCGCTGTTGCACGTCCCGGGCCCGTGCGCGGGCGGCTCCTCCATCCGCGTTTCTCCCGAGCTCGCGGTTGAGCTGCTGGCGTTCTGCCTCGATCTGACGCCGGGCCTCATCGAGCTCCTGCAGCCTGACCCGCCGGGCATCGCCCGCCGGGGCGTTGGGCGGTGGTGCCGCAGGGGCGTTGGCAGGCGGAGCTGCAGGGGCTCGGGCAGGCGGAGCTTCAGGGGCGTTGGCAGGTGGCGCCGCGGGGGCGCCATCCCTCGTCAAACTGCTGGCGGACTGCACATCCCCGTCGGGGGTGTGACACATGAAGCATTCCCGAGGAGGGTCGAAGTTCGGCGGAGCCCACCTCAACCGCGGGTACGAGCTTTGCTTGCTCACCGCGCTTTTGGCAGTTGGCAAGACGCAGGGGTCGGACTCCGTCGGTGTCGGGGTGGCCGCCGGGTCGCTCGGCAGGCCTGGCTGTCCCTCCGGGTACATGGCATTGTAGCAGTCGATGAACTCGTCCCAGGGGAGCTGCTCCTGCCCTCCAACCTGGAGGGCGAGGTTGGTGATCATGTAGGAGACGTTGCAGAAGCGTTCCTGGGACGGGCTCCGTCCCAGGGCGGCCGCCAGGTCCCCACCGAGCAGGTCGAGGACATAGGCGGTGGCTCCCGCCGTGGCGTGGGAGGGCTTGGGCCCCTCGTCGTGGAACGTCTTGTCGTCGTCGCGGGCAAGCTCGGGGCGCACGAAAGTTGCCCCGATGATGGGCTCCACCAACTCGCCAAAGACGAAGTCGAGGGAGCCGAATCGCAGGTGATCGCCGGGCGCCAGCGAGGCGCCGCTGTGGGCCATCCGGGCCCTGGTGAAGTGTCGTGACACGCGAAATCCCCTACCTGGCGCGCCAACTGTCGGGGTTCTCTACCGCCGGCAAGTAAATTTCTACGATCGCGTGTCAGGGTCCGGATGGTGACTCAAGAGACAGGGGGTTTAGACTGGTTCGGGCCTCCGGAGAGTAATACCCTACGTCCAGTGTCTGCCGATGTTCTTAAGTCCAAGTCTGTAGTAGGGGGTACAAACTGGTCGGGAGAGGGAGAGGGTCCCAAGTCCCTGTGCGAGTGAGCGTGCTGTTCGTGCTGTGTCCGAATGTTCGACTGATGTTCGTCCGTCCCCCCACAGGTGTCCCCTTGTCCCCTTTTATAGTCTCAAGGAGAGAAGGGAGCGGGGGGTAAGAAAGAAAGAAAATTACAAGGGGAGTTACTGCCCCCGAGGCCTTTAGCTTGTGCCGCGCGCCGAGCCGTACAGGGAGCAGGTGTTGACGGAGTGGGCACCCCGCCGGACCCGGGATCGTACATCCCGGGTGGTTGGTGTAGATGACTTCTCGGGTGAGCTCTCGGGTAGTTTCCGGGTCGTGGTTGACTCGCTCGAGGCCTTTGGGAACTCCAGGTGTCCTCTTCGGGTTCCAGGTGTCGTCCATGGGCGCCGGGGGTCGTCCTTGGGCGCCCGGTGTTGCGCATGCGTTTCCCTTGGGATTGTAGCGTTCCAGTTCGGATGAGACGGGCGCCACTGTGGCTGCCGTGGCGAAGGACGGACGCCCATCATGCTCTGACGCGGCGGGTACCAAGTGGGTACGGCGCTGGATGGGCCGGGACGTGGCCGAGTAGTTTTACCGGGCGAGCCGGAGACTCCTCGGAGGCGGAGAACTCCCCGGGCGAACCGGAGAGCCGCTCGGAGGCG
>QPGU01000619.1:3935-42811 GCA_004135705.1 Alloteropsis semialata | reverse complement strand
TTTTTGGTCGCATGTCCTCTACGAGACGACTTAACTTTATCACTTTTCTTTTTCTTCTTATTAATGAGCAACAGAATTTAGAAGCAGGTCTGCACTGTTATTGTCCATTAGCTCTTCAGTTAAATCACCGCAAAGGTGACTAATGGCCAAATGTTCGATCTCACAGTCAGAATTCTCTACATCTACATCTACATGGCTATCCTCACTGGTTTTAACTGAAGGTAATTTAAATATATCCTTCTCTATTTTCTTGATAAGCGCTACAGACGACTGAACATGTTCTTTCTCACTACCCATCGAGACTCCTATGTTCTTTATGTTGTCTGATATATGCTCATTAGAAAAATCTAGAATTGAACTACTGAGATCATTACCTTCATGTTGTTCCAGGTTCTTTTTAGCCACCACTCGAGCAGCCCGTTCAGTTGAATCCTCATCAACTGTAGCCTGCATGCGCCTGCTCCTCCTTAGTGCGACCTCCTTTGTCTCAAACACTCCACCTTTTGGTTCCATAAGCTCAATCAAAGCTTCCTCTAAGAAAGAGCCAAGAGCTAATGAAGGAACCTCTGGGTTAAGTGTAGCGGACGTTGGAGCCCATGCTGTGTCCGCAACCAACTCCACATCCTTGATCACCTCGTTGACAGGAAGCACCAAGGCTGACCCCCCATCTCGTTCAAACCCGACCCGAGTGGGTTTGCTGTAAGGTTATTGCCCTGCAGTTTCCCGACGAGGCTAGGTCGCTCGGTGATGATACTTGGTGAAGATGCAGCCCCCGCATGTGGTCTAGGGAACAGATGGACGGTTGCCATGTTCCCTAGCGCCATGTTGTCCTCGCCGTCCTTGAGAACTATTGGAGTTGGAGCCACCAAATCCGCCACAGCAACACTAGTATGTTGAACAGAGCACTCCCCATCTTCCTTTTCAGTTACCTCCCATTCTTCATCTAAGAGGTCATCATCATTGAAGTTTAAGTCATCTTGTTGCATATCAGTTGTGGAAGCACCCATGGTACTAGAGGTTTGCTGCGCTCCAGAAGAATTACCACTAGAATTTTGGTTGCCCTTGTGCTTTTTATTACTCTCTTTGTTCAGATCCTCCGTCTCTTTGTTGGCCTTGTCATCTCCATTGTCGCTGCCCTTTCTTGATGGAAGTGAAACATCATTGGATTGATCAAAAGGTTCAATCTGAAACTGAAGCTCGAAGAACCTAGTACCGATGACGACATCCATCTGTGTTGGAACAAGCTTAGGATCTAAACAAGCCACTTTAAACCGACCAAACGAGTTTCTTCTAGTTGTGACCATGTCCACTCGCTGAGTTGCGCCAAACATAGTCCCAATAGCCCACAAAACTTCATATACACGTAGTACCCGAGGCAAATTCAAAACCCTCATCCAGATGAAAGGAAGTTCAGTACCGAAATTTTCCTCCTCCTCAAACATCTCGAATTTCAGGGATTTGCCATCCTTTAGATCCGCTGATCCGAAGTTTATTGTTCGCTTCAAAGCAGCTTTTGATGGGAATGGTGCTATCCATGTATCTGGGCTTTGCAACTGAATGTCCCACTCATGCTTTCCAAGGACAAGTCTCGTAAGATGACCAACAAGCTCCTCTTCAGTTATATGTCCACCAACCACTTTGATTAGGGCTGTAATACCATCCTTTTTCGACATCTGAATTGGTCCATGAGGAATGTGGAAGAAACCCAAGTCATCCACCGCGTAGCCTACAGCATATGCCATTGGTCTTCTTCACTGGGCATTTGGCCACCACATGTTCCTCACTCTCACATATCATACAAAAAAGATCATTAGTACACACCTCCTTCTCATGGCCTTTGGTGCAACAACGAAAACACCACTTGTCCTTTTCCTTTTTCTTTCCATCATCAGCAGTAGGTTCAGCAATACCAGCCATATCACCATGCTCTGTCACCATGTCCATCTCTTCTTGTTGCAAATCCATTGATTTGCTCGATTGACCAGGTTCTTGTGCATTGTTGCCCATGGTAATCGTGGTTTGTTTAAGAACCACAGATGATCCTTTTAACTTAGCTTGTGAGGGTACTGGCACCATTGTTGGCGTGTCCTGCTGCAGTGCCATTTGATTCGTGTTACCCACACGACCAACCTCTGCAACTGGTGGCACTTGAGTGTGTGTCACTCCTCTCCCACCCTGAGTTTGATGTTGAGGTGCACGATTGCCCTGGTTCCTTCCCCCACGGCTGCCTCTTGTTCTTCCTCGATTGCCCTGGTGAGGCCCTCCACGTCTAGGTCCATGGTTAGATCCTCCATGACCTGGGTTGAAACCAGCCCCATTAATTGATCCACCGCCTCCAAAACCTGGCGCTTGGAAACCACCATAGTTCTGCAGCACGGATCCGCCATTGCCGTGACTTTGATTATCGCCAAAACCGGCACCATTGAAAGGCCCTCCTTGCTGTTGCCCGAAATTGTTCCACATCTGCCCACCTCCTTGCATCTGCAATTGATTACCTCCTGGCATCTGCCCAAACATCAAATAGATCAATTTGCAAATTATAATTTAATGGCATGGCATTCCTTTGTGGGACGTTTCCCGTCCTTTGCCATTTCGGGCAAGTTGCAACAAATGTTTTTGCATCTTCATGCATTTCCTACCAATAAAATCCGCAAGACCGTACTTTAGCTTGAGTTCTAAAGTGCCCATAATGCCCTCCATATTCCAATGAGTGACACTTTCTTAAGATTTCATCCCGTTCTTCTCATGGTATACATCTTCTTTAAACTCCATCTTGTCCATGTCTATACAACTATGGTGCATCCTAATAATATTTCTTCTTCTCAGCAATCACTCTTCGTTTTGAATTTTTAACCAAATGGTCCAAGGGCATTCCTCTTATTGCCCTTAAGATATCATTCATCCATCCATCCCTATCAAGTATTATATAAACATAGTCATCTCTCATCTTGTCTTCAGTAGGCTCCATCCCATCGTCTCCATTATGCATTCTTGATAGGTGGTCGGCGACAACATTTTTCGACCCTTAATTGTCCCGAATTTCCACATCAAATTCTTGTAATAACAAAATCCACCGAATCAAACGTGTCTTGGCGTCTTTCTTGGACAAAAGGTACTTGATTGCCGCGTGGTCGGTATACACAATCACCTTTGAATTTACTATATAGGATCTAAATTTTTCAAAAGCGAATAAAACGGCAAGCAATTCCTTATCCATTGTTGCATAATTTACTTGAGCTTCATTAAGAGTCTTGCTTGCATAATAGATAGCATATACCTTCCCTTCTTTCCTTTGTCCGAGAACGGCTCCAACGGCATAGTCACTTCATCGCACAGAATTTCAAATGGTTGATCGCAATCCGGAGGTTGTATGATAGGAGCATGTATGAGTGCTTGTTTCAATGTTCTGAAAGCATGCAAACAATTATCATCGAAGTTGAATTCCAAATCTTTTTGGAGAAATTGCGTCAACGGCTTGGTGATCTTCGAGAAATCCTTTATGAATCTCCTATAAAATCCGTCGTGACCAAGGAAGCTTCTTAGGGACTTGATATCCCTAGGTGGTGGCAACTTTTCTACAGTTTCTATCTTCGCTGTATCCACCTCTATCCCTCTTTCAGAGATGACATACCCAAGGACTATTCCTTGCTTCACCATAAAGTGACACTTCTCCCAATTAAGCACAAGGTCAACTTCTCCGCACCTCTTGAGAATTTTATCGAGGTTTGCCAAGAAATTTTTGAAACTAGTCCCATGTACCGAGAAATCATCCATGAATACCTCCATAATTTCTTCAATAAAATCTGAAAATATAGCCATCATGCACCTCTGGAAAGAAGCTGGTGCATTGCACAATCCGAAAGGCATTCTTTTATATGCGAAGGTACCATATGGGCAAGAGAACGTGGTTTTGTGTTGGTCATCCGGATGAATAGGTATTTGGAAGAATCCCGAGTATCCATCAAGGTAAAAAAATTGTGAATGCTTTGCTAACCTCTCAAGCATCTCGTCGATGAATGGTAGTGGAAAATGATCCTTCCTTGTAGCCTTATTCAATTTACTGTCATCTATGCACATCCTCCATCCCGTAACGGTCCTTTGCGGTATCAATTAATCCTTCTCATTTTTCATAACCGTTAGTTCTCCTTTCTTCGGTACACAATGCATGGAGCTTACCCATTCACTATGTGGTACAGGGTATATAATTCTAGCATTCAATAGTATAATGACTTCCTTCCTTACTACATCATGCATAGCATGGCTCAACCTCCTTTGGTTCTCCACAACCGGCTTGTGTTGGTCTTCGAGTTGTATGCGATGAGTGCAGAAGGCTAGACTAATGCCTTTCAAGTCATTAATAGTGTACCCAATCACTTTCTTATGCTTCCTCATCAAATTTAGCAACTTGTCGGTTTCCTCCGGGCTTAATTCATCACTAATGATCACCGGGAATGTCTTGTTGTCCCCCAAAAATTTATATTTCAGCCCCTTGGATAATGGTTTCAACTCAACATCAGCCTCTTCTGGTTCTTCTCGATTCAAATCTCCGATGTCTTCGAATTTCTCCTCTTCCAATATTCCGTGTTGTGCCTCTAGTCCTTCGGTTGCCTCCGTTAGTTCTCTATCTTGATCATCATGAGCGATTCCATTCTCCATTGCTCGTTGGAGAGGATCCCTGAAAGAGTCAACAAAACGAAGGCTCTCTACCTCTTCATTATCAAGAGGTAGAGGTAAGGCAACGTGCGAAGCGGGTAGAAAGTCATAAGTGTATTTAGTTCCATCCAACTCAATGGTAACTTTACCCTCTCCGGCATTGAGAACCATGTTAACCAACTTAAGAAAAGGCCTACCAAGAATTATATCATCATGTTCATCATGGCAAGCATCAAGCACAAAAATGTCGGTTAGAATTCTTTTACCCGAGATAGCAACATCTAGATCTCTAAGGACGCCTAAAGGTTTGGTTGTTCTACCATCTCCCATGATTAGTTTAATAGGCGTAGGAGCAAGATTCATGGTTTTACTGAAAAGTTCATCATAAACCTTAGAGGACATAACACTTACATGGGCTCCGATATCACATAAAGCTTTGCAAAATATTTCTCCATTTATCGTGCAACTTATATGCGGAGTGGGTAGCGATGTACCTTCGTCGCGGCCGCCTCCAATTGCATACACCATGGCTAGGTGCGCAAATGTCGATGATTCTGATTTTACTCCCATGATTTTCTTCACTTCGGCAACGTGATCTGGATCTATTCCTTCTTCTTCGTTGAAAAGCTTCTGAATGATATCTCCAGCCGATCCCTTATCCAATATGTATCCCGTGTGTTTATCCGACGGGAAATCCGATGCTATGGCTTTTATCGACCCCTTTTGATTCGGGTATGGTCTCCTTTTATCGAATATTTCACCAAAGTTAATCGGGATCCAATCCATTTGCTCAAACTCTCTTAGCAACTTTGTGTTCGCTAAACTTCTTCTTTTTCCTCCTCCGGCTTACTCTTTTTAATGTCACGGACTGATGCTCCTTCATCGTGGGTTGCTCTCATAGCTTTTTCATGTTTTGGTTGTTCTTGCTTCGCTTCTGGGGTTTCTTCTCTGAAAATTCCAGCAAGCACTCTGTCACACCCGGATTTACGAAGGAAATCCGAATGCTACTATATGTGTACCCAGGAAGTCTTTACACACATATAGCTCCAGAAATGATTACCAAAGAAAGGAAACAGTGCTCGATACATAAACAGAAATAAGTCTTTACATCACATGCATTAACATTATTAACGTGTTTATCAAAGTAGCGGAAGCCTGATGTAATCTAACTCCAAGACATCTCTACAGGGACTCTTACTGGGGGAGAACACAGCCTAGAAATCTGGAAACTCCTCGGGAAATGCATCCACTGGCGGCTCATCTGAGTACCCATCCCAGATTTTGTTGATATAAAAGTGTAAGTAATCCATCTTACTTAGCAAGCATAACATGATTAAATGAGGCTCAAAAGGTTAGACAAGGTATAAACTGTGGTTAGCATTTTTATTTGATTGATTTTAGAATTAACCTAAATTACTATAGTTATATGACAGCCCAGTTGTAACCCACATTTTGAAAACATGTGAAGTATTATAAGTAACCAACATCATCATTAACCATTCTTTCATAAAACAGGGAACCACTTATCAAAAAGGATCCAGGCCGCTTTTGACCGTGAGCACGACTGTTATAACAGTTTTACACTCTGCAGAGGTTGTACACTTTCACCACCGGTCGTGATCCCCCTTGCCTTGGGCAGGCACTCCCTTCACACCACGTGAAATGAGTATAGGGTTTCACTACGAGACCTTTCAAAAGACACTCTAACAAGCTAGTGGCCGCTATGGTTTCGTGATCGGCGCATGGAGCCCTCCTCCCGGGATCGGCGACCACTCAGGGCGCAACGTGAGTGTCCCGATGGCGCTCAGGGCGCAACGTGAGACATACCGATGACACTCAGGGCGCAGCGTGAGTTCATCCCCAGGTAGGCGAGACCCATACTGATAACCCCACACCCCCACTTGCGCCTTTCGGTAACCACTAGACAAGCTAGAGCCGTACAGTTTGCTTAATAAAGAGTAGAGCCATGTGGTTCCTGTGGTTGTACGGTTTTTCTGGGTTGCCGCTTTAAGAACCGGACCTTATGGAGAGACACTTAGAGCAATCCAAACATATGCTCAAGCTCTCTGAACCAAGTTGCTAAAAAGCACATTTTTAATAAGGTTCCAAGTATACCATTAGTCAGGATTAACATTTATAACGAACATTAGCGGTTGGCAAGCATAGCAACTTTTACCTGACTACCCAATGCAAAACCCAAGTAAACAAGGTATATGGAAATAACAAGACTAGTCATCCTTAGGGTTTAACAAATTTAGACACATGCATGAATGAATAAATGATTATAAGGTGAATAGGTATCAAGGATGAATCATGTTACACTTGCCTTCCTCAAAATATTGCTGCTGATCTGGGTCTTCAAATTCTTGATCAAAGCCAGCCTCGAATTGCTCGCAATCTATACACGCATTCCATCACCACACATACATCCATCACAAGCCAATACATGCATACAAAAGTATTTCTATTAGAACAGTACACCATACAATGAAAATAGAAGCAAAAAGGTTATAAAACTATTATACGCATTTCTACGAACACATGAACGCTAGAATCACTCTAATCGGAGCCAGGATGATTAAACTATGCTAAACACAAGATCAAGGGTTATCCTGTGATGAACCGAGGACCTATACACAATTAACTAGTTTGTAGGGGGTAGCAAGGAAGTTTTTCAGAACTGCACGATGTATGGTGGGTTGATATGCAAATTTTGCAGGGACTCTTTAACAAAATTACAAAAGGGGTATGGTTGATCTAATCTGGGCCCTTGGATGGGAGATGGAGGGTGGAAGGTGGTTCTGCTCGACAGCAAAAGGGAGGCGACGCCGTGCCTGGCGTTTTTTCGCGAGGCAGAAGGGCGCCGCTCGCCGTTCTTCATGTTCTGCTCAATGGCGACGAGGGGGCCGAGGCCTACGGACCACCATTCTTTGCGAAACTTGAACCAGAGGCGAGAGAGCGATGACGCGAACCTACTCCGGGTGTGTTGTCGTGGATTTGGTGCCGAAAGGAGGGGGCGACAGAACAGGGCGAGCATGGATGCAGCCGCGCGTGGGAAACGGGGCTGCATCCTCGACGTCGCTATTCTGGGCATCGAGGTTGAGGTACTGGAGTACCTGCTCCAAGGATAGAGAGGAGGAGGGTGAAGGATTGGCTTGGACAGAGGTAAAACAATGGCGGCGGCAGAGACTTACCGAGGGCGAAGCTCCGACAACGCAGAATGGCGACGAAGGCAGTTTTGGTAGAGAAATTGGAGAGCGGGGAAGAGAAAGGAGCTCAGGGAGATACATGGACAAAGTTTTATAAGAGGGGGGAGGCACTAGGTCGGCTAGAATTGAAGAGAGCATTGATGGGCGAGCTTCTGCTTCTCCACCATTCGTGGCAGTACTGCCGCTGGGAAAAGAAATTAAGGCCAAGGGTGTTTCCAAACCGAGTGGGAGAGAAAGGGGCACAGGTGGCTCGGTGGAGGGGAAGAGGAGAGGGCGCGGCTCGGGGGACATCAGGCGACGCGGGGGAATTCTGTTCTGGCGAAGAAAAGACAGAGAGCGGGGGCGCGGTAGGAAAGGGGGCGACGGGCGCCTCTACGTGAGGGGAACGGGGGTGGCGAGAAGGAGAGGGCGTGCGTGCAGGGAGGGGAGGGTCGGCCTGGGCTGGGCCCATGGGAGAAAGAGAGAGGGGGCAGAGCCGGGCTGGGCCAAGAGAGGTGGGTCATGGGGAAAAAGCTGGGTTTGGCCCAAGAGAGAAAAGAGAGGAGGGAGAGAGAGATGTGCTGGGTTGGATTTGTTTAAGGGTTTTTGGGTTAGGTAGGGTTTTAGACCCAGGTTGGACTCGAGTCGGACTCCGGGTTCTGGGTTTGGGTAGGGTATGACCCACGAGACTTTGGGCTAGGTTCTGGGTTTTAGGACTAGCACACAAAAACACACATAGAAGAAAACAATGCATCGGCATAAAATGCACATAAACATGTTTCTATACCTACAGTTGATTTTAATTACCAAAAAGGTTTCACATTTACCTTAATTTTGAGAATGCACACACAATAACTTAGCAATTTAATTATTATATTAGAAAAGGAATTTTTAGGGTGTTACACACTCGCATGAGATTCTTGCTCATCCCTTCCCGAAAGTCGTCTTTCCCAATCTCTTTGCATGGCCGCCCCTTGCTTATTTTTTTGTAATAGTTGGGCGGCTTCCATGAATGATTTCTCCATGAGATCTCCTCCTGCACACATCCGTACGAATTGCATGCATTTAGGGGTTAGGGAAAAATAAAAAGGATGCAAGAGTGTATCACCGGAGAATCCTAGCTTTGGTCCTTGTTCGATCAATCCAATGAATCTATCCCAAGCTTGATTTATTCCTTGGTCTACTCCTTGCGAAAAATTTATCACTTGCCTCCGAATGTCTTGAATTTTGCTTATCGAAAAGAATCGTCCACAAAATTTCTTCATCAACTCATTCCAATTTCCTTTCACCTCGAACGATGCAAGTGCATACCATCTTTTCTCTTCAGCTGCAAGTGAGTATGGGAAAAGATTCCATCTAAACCAAGCTAATGGAACTCCTTCTTGTTGTACCGAGTTGCATAGCATCATGAACTATTTGATATGCCTATATGGATTGTCCGTCTCTACCCCTCTAAATGGATTTGCCACCTCCATCTTGATGATTTGAGGCATGATCTCGTACTCGGTGGCTTCGAGTGTCGAATCTGATTTTTCCTTCCTCCATGGGTTGAGTGACAAGAGCCATCTAGACAGCAAAAACAAAAACAAAAAACAAAGATTTTTTGATAGAAAAGGTTAGGTGTTAGCAACCAATAAAATTAATACAAAGTTAAACGTAGCAAACTCGGTTGTACCCCAGTAACGGCGCCAGAAAAGCTTGTTGACGGCCCTTAGCCGCGTCAATTTGTGAACCGCAAGCGCACGAATCGTGTGTAGCTTTTCCCTTAGAGTATTCCCCCAAGGTTTATCAATCCGTGGAACAAGGGATTGCTACGGTTAACTAAGCACTAATAACGTTGGTAGAATGTTCTTTTATCGAGTGATAGTATATGGAAGTAAGAACGATCTAACCAAATCTAGAACAAGAGAGCGGTGCACAAGATATAAAGAGCATTTGCCCATAGGGTCTAGGATCACTTCAAGATGTAACTGCCAAGCGAGAAAGAACCAATCTAATCTACCAAAGGTAAAGGTGTGAACCAAGCCCAACACTTTCCCTCCCGTATACTGTCACTAAACGAGGGTAATCGACTATTGAACCAAAAGGAACATGGAGCATTGATGTAATCTAGACATGCGAGGCAACGAGGGATGCATACCCATAACAATGCTGGCCAGCTATTAAGATGAAAGGTACCATCAACTAGGAATATGATAGATTGATCTCACAAAAGGATTCGGCAATTACAAATCAAGATCTCCTTACAATCCCAAGGACAAACGAGGACTTTACCACATGAAGCTAGGCATGGCGTCGCAATTCATGGTGTGGAAGCCTCCGGCAAAGGTTGAACTCCTCGTTGTCCTCCAACTTGCAGCGGCACCCAGAAGATGGCTAGGGTTTCCAGCGTCACCTTACTCTTGTGTTTCTCTCCAATGACGGCTCTGGGTGTCTCCCCCAATCCGCTCTCTTCCATGTGGTCGACCTCTGGGCATTTATAGGTGTCCCTGGCGAATGGCGATGGAGAAAAACCCTAGGGTTGACCTTTACTTCGTGCTGAAGAAAGGGGAGCACGAGGGGGCCTAGGAATGGGCTGGGCCAGTCGGCCCAATGGGTCCTACGGCGGCCGGCCTGTCCCTCTCCTGGCCTGTCTTGCCTCCATCTTTCATGTGCTGGCCTTCCTCCTTAAACCTTGTTTGTGTATGCATTTAGGTCCACGTCCAAACTCCTCGAAATATGTCGTATTTCCTGTGAGATCACATTATGCTCCAAAATATAAGACATATTCGAAAACAGGATTATTTCAGGTGCCATGTGGCAGGTTAGTATATGAATTAGTCCAAAAGCAACGCCAAATCAGCTCTAAAAGTGCACCATTAACGACCGCCAACAAGCTCCACAAAGGATGTGCTCCCTGTCGACAAGTCTTGCTTCCCTGACAAGGCCTTGAGCTCACCATAAAGACTCAAATAAACCTACTCTCTTGGAGATCTTGGAACCGTCTTTACTACAAAGAGCTTCTCCACCATGGAGGAGGTCTCCTCATCCCCCGCACAAAGTTGTCGAGGCTGCTCCCTGCCAAGCCGGAGGGTTGAAGACTTGCTGGTGAGTCACCTAGACACCAAGAGGCCATCACACCAAGATTTCAAGGTTTGTTCACTCAAAGAACTGTTCATGCCACATAAGTACACCAACGTTGTACCGCAAGCGCACGGATCATCGTAAATTTTTCCTTAGATTATTCCCCCAATATTTATCAATCTGTGGATCGACAATACACTTACTAGGGTTTTCTATCTAGCTAAAGAAATATAATCCTAGCATAAAGCATTAACTGCATATGGAAGTAAACAATATGAGTGAGAAGTAAATAGATCTAATCCACATAAATAGATAACATAACCATAGGTAGCATGGGCCTTCATCTTCCGGTTGTGGTTCTAGCAAAAGTGATATCCAAGAGTCATCCCTTTGAAAGGCAGCTCACAAGCGGCCTACTTTCTCATCGTTGCCCTTGGAAGGTGCGCATCAACGCCTCCGGCTTCCCAAAGCTTTGCCTCAAACGATTACCAAGTTCTTGATAGCAGCTACAATGACTCCCAAGATACTTGCCATCGATCATACTCAACATTACAGTTTTGTTCGGCACTTTCCCTCCCGCATGCTATCACCATACAAGGGTAATCGGCTATCGACTTACTATGCACTACCATGATAAATCCATAAGCATAGACTAACCACCATGATTTGATCTATTCCTACTAAAGCATATGGTTACTACACATATGAATAAGCATGAAACATAATAGATCAAAGTAAATACAAGATTAGATTGATATCACCATCGTGCGTACATAAGCCTTGATGAATCAAAGAATTTGCTCCTGAACTCCACCATGGCACAACCTTGCATAGGGGCATGTCGGCTAGGGTTGGCCTAAGCCATCTCCTAGACAACTTCGATGACTCGCGGCGGCCACCGTCTCCCTTTTGTGTAAGCTCTAGGTTTCGCCGACTTCTCGTGGATTGATACGTGTGCTACCGGGTATGGGAACTATTTATAGTCCGAGGCAACCCTAGGTCAAAGCGAAGGACGAGGCGGCATAGGAAAGGCTTAGGTCGGTCGGCCTAGTGCCTTTTTGGCCCGCCTCGGTCCCTTCTTATGCGTGTGAGCTCCTTGGTCCTCCTTGAGTTTATTTTTCAATGCATGTGGGCCCATGCCATCGGTTACTTTGGGATATAATTGAGACTTATTCCACCGAGCTCGACGTTGGTTTTGGTCCTTGAATACAAATGCCCCAAATTGGGCCTTTTTCTTGCAATAACAAAACATACTCCAAAACATAACCACATACGAAAATGGGGTTATTTCAGGTGCCAACTGGTGGGTTAGTATATGAATTACTCCAAAATCTCCACCTTGTTGACAACCAAAATTGGCAATTCATCGATGACCGGAAGAATTGCAGGAGTTGGTGCAAGAATCAAGACAGAAAATGGCGCAAGAGGCGAAATCACGCCCAGACCGGTCTGACCGGTTTGGGGAACCGGTCAGACCGGTTTGCCCTAAGTTCGACTAGGTTTAGGACTCTGAGATTGTAACGAGTTGTAACTTGGTTTCCTTGCGGGACAAGACCTACCCTCCCTATAAATATAAGGGGATTCGGCCGATTGAACAGACCCAATCGATTCAATCAAATCTACTATTTTTACCTTTACTTTTTTGTACCCTTCAAACCCTAGCTTTTTCAAACCTCTACTTGCTGTTCTTCCTGCGTCTCTGCGACGTTTGAAGGCGTCCTAGGTGCCTGCCGACCCTAGGGCACCCCTACGTGCGTTCACCCTGACGGATCTTTCCGGGTGGCATGCTTAGGGCTCACTCCTGTCTTCTCTGGGAAGAACCGGTCTGACCGGTTCCCTTGACCTGTCTGACCGGTCTGCGCAGAGAAGTTGCGAGCGGATCGTTACGTGCTGCGCGATCTAGCGCTCTCGTGTGTTGGCCGAATTCTGCGCCAACATACTTTTGGCGACTCCGCTGGGGACTTTAGAGATCTTGGCTATTGTGGCCGATCTATCCGACTCCAGCTAGATGGTTTCTAACACTGAGTTCGATCTCGAGAACATCATCATCGTCAAGGATGATGAACTCTCTGCTGAAGATCACCAAGGGCTTGAAGAGTACATGAAGAAGAAGGCGGAAGAAGATCGTCTCTACTACCTCTCGCACTTCAAGAAGGACCGCAAGGGCGTGGTCACCAAGATCAAGGAGGTAGATCCAACTGCTTCATCTTCAGCGGCACTTCCCAAGGAACAATCTGAGGTAAATCCACACGAAGTCTTTCTGAAATACATGGAGGATAAGATGGCTGAGAACAATGTTAAATTGGTTAATTGGATGATGAACAAGCGATTAGAATCGGAAGGCAAACAGCCTATGGCTAATCAATCTGCCGCCGATCCTAGTGTGTTGATTCCTAAAATACCTATTGTGCCTGACCTTAAAACACCGGCAGCAAAACCCATAGAACCTATGTATGGCATGCCGATGAATTATTTTGAAGGCCAATCTGTTGCACCATCCAACCCAATACCTACTCGGCCTGCCGCGCCTCAGCCATTCGTAGCTTCTTCTAATTCGGCTGGTTATGGTCGAATTAATAATGAAGTTGTGAATTTTACCTCGCAAATTCCAAATTATGGATATTCTGCACCCCCACCAGTATAAAATTTATTTCCACAAGGCCTAGTAACTTACGAACTCTTCGGAAGGTCCGGCCAACAAATGCAGGGATAGGTGTCGGCCAACTAGATCGGCCCGCACCAACCGGTCAGACCGGTTTCGGTAACCGGTCAGACCGGTCTTGGGGGAACAGATTCGGGGAATTTATTTTCTGCTCTTGTTCAGAATATTCAACAGCCAAATTCACAGGATAATTCATTAGAGTATTTAGATCGGATGTTTTCTAAGTACAAACTTGATTGGCTTCAGCTCTTAAGGAGAATTTGGGAGTAGATGTCAGGGATAAGGCTAGGTTATACCAGAAGTCTTATGTTCCTAGATTTGATTTGGTTCCTTCCCCACTGGTTTTAGACTTCCTGATTTTGTCAAGTTTAATGGGGAGGATAGTAAAAGCACAACTAGGCGATTCTAGCTCTAGTGAGGCTTTGAAAGTAAGTTTATTTTCTTTATCTCTAACTAGTACTGCTTTCTCATGGTTTGCATCATTGCCTGCTAATTCTATTACTTCATGGGAACAGTTAGAGCAGAGATTTCATGATCACTTCTTTTCGGGCAACAATGAGCTTAAATTATCACATCTTACATCGGTTAGGCAATCATGTGATGAAACCGTTAATGATTATATTAAACGTTTTCATGATACTAAGAACCGTTGCTTTAGTGTTAATATTGCCGAAAAGGATCTTGCTGATTTGGCTTTGAATGGTTTACGGTCTCATGTTAAGGAGAAATTAGAGGGTTTTGAATTCTTTAATGTAAACCAAGTGCATCAAAGAGCTTTGGTTGCTGAAAGCCGAAGCAAAGATTTAAAAGAAAGCCATAGAACTGATCGGGCTAATGTGCATAATCTTGAATGTGATTCTAGTAGTTCCGATGATGAATCTCATGATATGTTGGCTGCTGAATTTGTATGGCCAACATCTAATAAAGCTTGTACTTGCACATCTCTTAAGCCGACTCATAGGAATCGGCAAGAGGAGATGAAGTTTACTTTTGATGTATCCAAGTGTGATAAAATTTTTTATGAACTGCATAAAAATGGATATATCAAATGTTCTTTTACTATTTCATCATCTTAGGAGTTAAAGCGGCGTGCTTATTGCAAGTTTCATAATTCTTTTTCTCATGTAACTAATGATTGTAATTTCTTTCGTCGACAGATTCAATCGGCTGTAAATGAAGGATGATTGAGTTTGAATGAGATGCAAGTTGATAAGCGCCCGTTTCCAGTCAACAACATGGTAGTTAATACCATGGATCTTCAGAATGCCAAGATGTTGGTTCGGCCAGACAATGCCGATGCAGCAGGAGGCAAGAATGTTGTGGTTGGAGAACCAAGGAGGATGACGGAACATGACAAAGTGCTTGGGAGAGAAGTGGTGCTTAAGCAAGCTCCTGATGGAAAGAAGACTTTGACTATTACAGCAAAGACTTCTGGAGTTGGGGGGCAATCAAGCTCTCAAGCGCGGGATCAAAGGCCGTTTGTTCCTGCTGCCCAGGACAAACCGGTCAGACCGGTTGTCCCGACCGGTCAGACCGGTCCTCCCTAGAGGCCGGTCCGAACATTTGTGCCCAAGCGTCCCGAAGTTGGCACTTGGAAGACCAACAAGGACAAAGATTAGGGGAAGACTTTCAAGCCAAAGGCGACCTTTGATCAAGTTATGGCTAAGCATATGCAAAACATGGCCGTTCAACAAGATCGGCCGCTAAAAAAGAGACCGAGATCACCGCCAAGGGATTCTGATGTGAAGGAGGCACCAAAGAGACAGTGGGGTCAAGGCCCAAGCTCATTCAACGGTGCTGGTCCTTCTAGGCCATGGAGGATGTTTCAACCTCCCTCTCCACATCCTATTTGGAAAGATGGTATAATGTACGTGCCTTACCGTCCTGCACCAAATCAACCACGGCCTGAGGCTCCTGCATATACCAGAAAGCCTATTTCACAGCCTAGGCCTGCAAATTTTCGACAAGTACCGAAGGTTGTGCCACAGCAGCACAGGCAGGTTAGATCGGTTCCTCCGACCGGTCAGACCGGTTTCCAGCGCCGGCCGGGAAAGGAGCCGGCTAGACAAGAATATCGTCCTATTCAGAGAAAAGAAGAGCCTGCACCTGTTGTTCCAAAGCCAGTTGTGAAAAGTGTGATTCAAATTGGCTCTATGACAGTTGATCCAACAATGGCCAATGGACCTAATGTTATTGGCGCCTCGGTCGTAAAAAAGGTTCCGCTAGCTCAATACACGCAGCCGAGGTGGTGTCCTCCTGGCTTATCTCATTCTCAAAATAGGAGATTGCAGCGGTTGCGTACTCAAAAGCAAAGGGAGGAAGAATCGGCGAAAAAGAGGGAGGAGTGGTTCAATGAGGCTAAGCCGATGATTCCGCCATTAGATCAAGGTTCCAAGGGTGGCTCTGGTGACCAAGACGGTCAGGCTAAAGTACCTGAAAAGGTTGAGCCGTTTGCAGTGGATTCGGCTAGCCTAGCCGAGACCGGTCAGACCGGTATCCCAGACCGGTCAGACCGGTTTGTCCCTGTTCTAGTTCCGGCAACTGGAACCGGTCAGATCGGTCCAGAGGAACCGGTCAGACCGGTCTCGCCTGGAGAATCTGTAGCCGATGCATTTTCGTCTTCGGCTAAAGTTTCGATTCCGCCCACTGCTGTTTCGGATGTTCAGATGGGCAATAATGATGATACTGTTGACTTTGAGCCTTCACCCAGCAGAGAGGACATGGAGGTCAATGTTATCTATATGAACGCCGACTATTGCTTTGTCGGAGATGATGAGAGGGTGGCTCAAGTTGATTTTGCTCCCAAGAATGCTGTGTTTCAGAGACCTTTGGAATCGGACAACCATCTGAAAGCTCTTTATGTGAAGGGTCACATTAAAGGAAGGCCGATTTCTAGGATGTTCATTGATGGTGGTGCTATTGTAAACTTAATGCCATACTCCTTGTTCAAGAAATTGGGAGGTTTGGACAGCGAGCTCATCAAGACTAGCATGACGATCAGCGGCGTTGGAGGAGGAGAGCCGATGAGTGCCAAGGGAGTTGCATCATTGGAGCTTACTGTTGGGAGCAAGACATTGGCGACATCTTTCTTCGTCATGGAGGTGCAAGATAACTTTAGTGTGATCTTGGGGAGCGATTGGATTCATGCGAATCAAGGTGTACCTTCTACCTTGCACCAATGCTTAATTCAATGGGTTGGTGACGAAGTTGAAGTGGTTCATGCGGATTCTTCGGCATGTGTTGCTATGGCCGATGCATCCATTTTGGGGACTCATGATAATGTCAAATGCTTGACCGGAATTGATATTTCGGACTTTGAGTTCCTTGCTTGTACTCAGGATGGCTTTGTGTCCGTTGCTTTAAGGCCGGTTCAAAAATCGGTTGATTCAGACAATGAAGAGTAGATGGATGCAAGTGAGAAGTGGTTGAAGGAAAGGGTGGAGCATTATCGGTCAAACAAGAATGATGCATGTGAAGCCATTAATGATTTTGGAGAAGTAGAGAAGTTAGGATAAGGATTTACGTCAGCTGATCCTTTAGAAAAGGTAGACATAGGTAATGGTTCTATACTAAGGCCGACTTTTGTAAATCAAAGTTTGAAAGCCGATTATAAAGCTGAGTTAATCGAGTTGTTGAAAGAATATTCTGATTGCTTTGCTTGGGAGTATCATGAGATGCCTGGTTTAAGCCACGAGTTAGTTGAACATCGGCTGCCAATTAAACCTGGTTTTAGGCCATATAAACACGACAATAGACGATTTAATCCTTTGTTTTATGATCGAATAAAAGAAGAGGTTAATCATTTGCTTAAAGCTAAGTTTATTCGGCCGTGTCGCTATGCTGAATGGATCTCTAATATTGTGCCTGTTGAGAAGAAAGGTACTAATAAAATTAGAGTTTGCATTGATTTTAGAGATCTTAATAGAGCAACTCCTAAAGATGAATATCCTATGCCTATAGCCGATATGCTTATTAATGATGCTTCTGGACATAAGGTTATTAGCTTTCTTGATGGCAATGCGGGATATAATCAAATCTTTATGGCCGAGGAAGACGTATACAAAACGGCTTTTAAATGTCCTGGCTTTGTTGGTCTATTTGAATGGGTTGTGATGACTTTTGGTTTGAAAAATGCCGGCGCAACTTATCAAAGAGCGATGAATTTAATTTTTCATGACTTGCTTGGTGTTATCCTAGAAGTGTATATTGATGATATTGTTGTCAAATCGGCTGGATTAAACTCTCACTTGGCTGATTTGTGTCTTGCTTTTGAAAGAATGCGTCGGTATGGTTTGAAGATGAACACATTGAAATGTGCTTTTGGTGTATCGGCTGGAAGATTTTTAGGCTTCATGGTTCATGAAAGAGGCATAGAGATAGATCCTAAGAAAATAGATGTTACTGAAAAGATTAAAGCACCTACTTGTAAGCATGATTTGCAGAAATTTTTGGGCAAAGTTAATTACTTGAGGAGGTTTATTTCTAACTTGTCCGGGAAAGGTAGTGCTTTTACTCCTATACTTTGGCTAAAGAATGAAGCCGATTTCACTTGGGGGGCAAAGCAGCAAGAGGCCTTTGAAGAAATCAAGAGATATTTGTCTTCGTCGCCTATGCTCAAAGCGCCTAAGAATGGGGTGCCATTTAGGCTTTATATTGCAGCCGAAGATAATGTTATTAGGGCTGTTCTGACTCAAGAAACAAATGGCAAGGAGCATATTATTACCTATTTGAGTCGACGGCTTTTGGATGCGGAAACAAGGTACAAACCTATTGAGAAATTATGCTTGTCTTTGTATTATGCTTGTACAAAATTGAGGCATTATCTGTTATCTAGTACTTGCATTGTAGCATGTCAAGCCGATGTTATTAAGTATATGTTGCATAGACCGATTTTGAGTGGTAGGATCGGTAAGTGGGCATATGCTCTTATTGAATATGATTTGGATTGTGAACCTTTGAAATCTATGAAAGGCCAAATTGTAGCTGATTTTATTGTTGAACATCGGATTGATGATGAGCATAATTTAGAAGTTGATTACATGACTTTTACTCCATGGAAATTGCATTTTGATGGATCGGTTTGCAAGAACGGATGTGGCATTGGAATTGTTCTTGTTTCTCCTAATGGGGCTGTTTTTGAAGCTCTTAGCCGATTAGAAGATGAGTGCACAAATAATCAAGCCGAATATGAAGGTCTATTATTCGGACTAGAGATTTTGCATGACATGGGAGTAAAACATGTTGAAGCTTTTGGTGACTCATTACTGGTTGTACAACAAGTATCCAAGGTGTGTCAATGCTTGGAACATTCATTGAATATTTATCTTGACAAGTGCCTTGATATTATACCATGTTTTGACGAGTTCACCATATATCATGTTCCGAGGTGTGAAAATCCTAGAGCTAACGCTTTGGCACAGCAAGCATCCGGCTATGATATCCAGAAGAAACATTTTCATAAGAAAAGGCCGTTGATTGTTATTATCAATGGTGAAGCTCTAACGCTTACAGCAGGTCCAGACCTGACCGGTCAGACCACTACGCAGACAGGTCAGACCGGTCCAGGAACCGGTCAGACCGATTCAGAGACCGGTCAGACCGGTCCGCCGCCTTCTGGTCCGAATTCGGCTGCTGAAAATCCTCAAAATAAAAAGGCCGAGGTGGATGATTGAAGGACGCCCATTATTAGATATCTGAAGAATCCTAGTTCTGGAACAGACAGGAAGATTCGGCGTTTGGCTTTCAAATATACTTTGGTTGATGATGAGTTGCATCGTCGCACCGCCGATGATTTGTTGCTAAAATGCTTGGGTGCTGATCAGGCGAGAGTGGCCATGGGTGAAATTCATGAAGGAATTTGTGGAACGCATCAATCAGATCCTAAGATGAAATGGTTGCTTAGAAGAGCTGCATTCTATTGGCCTACTACGATGGCCGATTGTTTTCGTTACTACAAGGGATGTGAAGAATGTCAGAAATTTGGTAATATTTAGATGGTACCTGCTGCATTACTTCATCCTATCATTAAACCATGGCCTTTCCGCGGATGGGGATTGGATTTTATTGGAGAAATACATCCTTCTTCTTCAAAGGGTCATCGCTTCATGTTGGTTGCTACAGATTACTTCACTAAATGGACCGAAGCCATTCCTCTCAAGAATATGGCTCATAAGGAGGTAACTGAGTTTATTACTGAGCACATTATTTATAGATTCGGCATTCCACAAACTTTAACTACGGATCAAGGCACATCTTTTATGTCTAAAGAAGTGCGAGTTTTTGCCGATATGTACAAAATCAAATTGCTCAATTCATCTCCATACTATGCTCAAGCCAAATGGTCAGGCCGAGTCTAGTAACAAGACTTTGATAAAGTTGATCAAGAAGAAGATAGGGGAACATCCTCAAAAGTGGCATGAAGTTTTGTCTGAAGCTTTATGGGCTCATCACATATCTAGACATGGTGCTACCAAAGTCACTCCTTTTGAGCTTGTTTATGGTCAAGAGGCCGTTTTGCCCGTTGAGGTAAATCTGGACACTTATAGGCTTGCTCAACAAAATAAGCTTTCAGTTGGTGAATATTATGACTTAATGATGGATAACATTGATGAAGTGACCGATATGCATTTACAAGCTCTCAAGGAAATTGAGAAAGACAAGATCCGAGTTGCTAGAGCATACAACAAGAAGGTTAAAGAGAAGACTTTTTAAGTTGGTGATCTAGTATGGAAGACAATATTGCCACTTGGTACTAGAGATAATAAGTTCGGCAAGTGGTCTCCAAGTTGGGAAGGTCCATATCGAGTATTCAAGATCAATGGCGGGAATTCCTATATGGTGGAGACGTTGCAAGGAGGACGTTTGCCTAAGGCGTTGAATGGGAGGTACTTGAAAAAGTACTATCCAAGTGTTTGGCAAGAAGCATGAAGTGACACATGGCCGATATTTGGATATCGCCCTTAGAAAATTTAATGGCCGATGAATTCTGTTAAAACATCGTCCTTAGGTGACAATTTTGGTACTGGTATGTTTTATGGAACGCAAGCTTTACCAAAAAACAGGGGGGCATATGTTGACAACCAAAATTGGCAATTCATCGATGACCGGAAGGATTGCAGAAGTTGGTGTAAGAATCAAGACAGAAAATGGCGCTTGAGGCGAAATCACGCCCAAACCGGTCTGACCGGTTTGGGGAACCGGTCAGACTGGTTTGCCCTAAGTTCGACTAGGTTTAGGATTCCGAGATTGTAACGAGTTGTAACTTGGTTTCCTTGCGGGACAAGACCTACCCTCCCTATAAATATAAGGGGATTTGGCCGATTGAACAGACCCAATCGATTCAATCAAATCTACTATTTTTACCTTTACTTTTTCGTACCCTTCAAATCCTAGCTTTTCCAAACCTCTACTTGCTGTTCTTCCTGCGTCTCCGCGACGTTTGAAGGCGTCCTAGGTGGCCTGCAGACCCTACGGCACCCCTACGTGCGTTCACCCTGACGGATCTTTCCGGGTGGCGTGCTTAGGGCTCGCTCCTGTCTTCTCCGGGAAGAACCGGTCTGACCGGTTCCCTTGACCGGTCTGACTGGTCTGCGCAGAGAAGTTGTGAGCGGATCGTTACATGCTGCGCGATCTAGCGCTCTCGTGTGTTGGCCGAATTATGCGCCAACACACCTAAATGGCATTAAAAGTTCGATAATAACGAGTGCTAATATTCCCCCAATGCTTTAACCTTGCTCGTCCTCAAGTAAGTCCTGGATCTTTGCTCCGCAACCCACCCCGCCTGCATCCCGCCCATCAAGCCCTTTTCATGTTCCTGCTGATGTTTGTTTGAGTTGTTCCTATTATTTTGCATCTGATCCTATTCTTTTGAATAACATGTACAAATATCTCATGATTATCACCCAGCCAAATGATAAATCTACACCTTCATTCAAAATTAAATGCCCCATCAGCTTTTCTACAGGCCTAGCTTTTGCTACGCACATAGATATACGTTATACCTAAATATATAGTTATGTATATCAAGGTATATAGTTATGTATATCAAGATGGCCTAAAATTTGGAACAAAGGGAATACTGTGTGTTGTTACTTAGACAGCAGTACGTATATTAATGCTAAGGTACATTTTAAGCTACAAACTGCTAGCTGGCAACTATATATGCCTGGAGTACTTGACGGATCACTTCTGATACCTCTTAATTGGAACTCTATGTGAACTGAAGGGGGGTATCTATGAATTCGACGTGTTGGTTGCCGCATAGGAGTGGGAGGCACCTGGAATGTGAGCCGAAGAGGCATTCGTCATTGTTGCCGGCAGGTCAAGTTGGCATGTGTGTTGCCGGCAATTTAGTTATAGTGTGGAAGCATTTGCTCGAGCTGACCTGCTGTCTGCCGTGCTGCTGTGCCGAGGGACACTGAGGGGCATAATTATACTGCTCCACCTTTTGCTATAATGCATGCCAAGTTTTCAACTTATATGCAAATACACATCAACATCATTTAAAGCTGACCGGAGCCGTCTATTAATCCTAAGACATATTAATAAACACGACATGAATGTAGAGACATGAATGTAGAAACTGGTGTAATTTGCTTGGTGGAATGTAGCGCCATTTAGAGGGTAACATTTAATATCTAGCTACTATACTGAACTACAAACTGGTTGCTGGCCTCCTACATATGTGTAACACCCTAAATAGGCCTTAATAAAAAAATAGGAATTAAATTATTTAATTATGGAATTGTTCATGTCATATAGGGGTTGAATTAATTTATGTCAAACTTAAAAGCAAAGGTAAGCGTAGAAGACATGTATGTGCACTCATGCCGATGCATATTTTTGTTTGCTGGCAATTTATTTGATGGGTTTTGAATTTATATTTGAAATCCTCATTTAATTTGCTCTTGAATGAGTGTTTGTTTGTTTTCTGCGATTAAGTCTAGTTCTAGCCCCTCAACTCTTGGTCCGGTTCGCTTTTGCTCCCTCAACCCTCAGCCCAGTCCGCCCTGTGGGATATGGGTACCCCTGGGCCCACTACCGACCGGGTAGCTAGTCGGCCTGGTCCCACGTCTGACAAGGATGTGGGCCGACTCCAGGCCGGCCCACGAGGATCCCTGGCTTGATGGATAAGATTGGAGAAGACTTAGCCCGCAAGGTACTCGGCAGTGCGACCGGATCCCGCCCGGAGATCACGGAGGATATGTTGTAACCGACTTGGATTAGTTTCTGATTTGAGCCGGACGGTAATTAGAGATAACCGACTTGTAAACCCTAGGCCATCAGCCTATATAAGGCGGCCTAGGTCAACCCCCTCAGATCATGGAATCCCCACACCATTCATCCATTGTAACCAAAAGCTCGCCGTCGTTCCCCGGGACCACGTCGAGCAAAGCAATACAAGACCCCCGAGCACAGGACGTAGGGTATTATACCTCCGGGTAGCCCGAACCTGTATAATCCCTATGTCCCTGTGTTACCTTGAGCTCCCTAGTCTCGCGACTGCCCTTTGCCTACAAATCAACCATCTAGGTACCCCCGGGTGGACTGCCGGACGATAACTCCGACAGTTGGCGCGCCAGGTAGGGGCGATCGCGGGGCAATAAAGCTAGCTCGATGGCAGATCGTCGCTCCGTCATCTTCCCCGACTCCGTCAAGGACTGCGCTACGCACCTGGAGGGTATCAGCTTTTTTGCTGAGATCCACTCCGCCGCCACCACCACCTCCGACTCCGTTACGACGCCCGACGCCCACACGCCGACCAGCTCCGCGCTGACCTCGTCGCCGATCTCCTCGTCAGTCATCGCCCCTCTCCAGCAGCGGCTCGATGCGATCTCCATCAACGACCAGGCTCCGGGCCTGAGCACTCGTCGGAGAATCCCACCCCCGGCCGAGCTCCTCGCCGGGCTGGACCGTGTCCACGACACCCTTGCCGAGTGCATTACCATGTCGGAGGAGGCCCTATGCCGACCCCGCAAAGCGCTCCCGCTAGGGTTCCCCAATACTTCATCAATCTACTCGGCCCAGATCCGAGAAGACATGTCTCAGATCCGATCAGAGATACCACCCCAGCCCACCCAGTCTCCGGACTGCGGCGAGTTCCAGGTCGCCACAAGTGTGCTCTTGCCGGCCCCGGCCGACTCGAGCAACGACTCCAGCTATGCCACGCTTTGTCGGATGTTTGGACCCGGCAGTCCACACAGGGTAGCCTACGTGGTTGATTTGTTGAGGGACAGATCGAGGATCAGAAGTCGATGGTAACACAAGACGCAAGGATTGAACAGGTTCAGGCCGTCAGGATGACGTAATACCCTACGTCCTGTGTTGGGGGTGATTGTATTGCTGTGTATGAAGTTCCTGAAGGATCTCCGTAGTTGGGTTCTGTCCTAGGTTTCGTATCGTGGGTTGTAATCGTAGATGTTGTCGTGTTCTGGAGGGGGGTCTCAAGGCGCCTTATATAGTCCGGCTGCCTTGAGTTACAAGTCGGCTAGAGATCGTAACCTACCCGAAATACAAGGATGCGATCCTATAACGATTACAGATATCTTTCCCTATAATTCCGGCTAGTTTATCTTGATCTCCAATCTTCTTGCGCGACACGCCGCCTGCTTCCTTGCCGCGCGCGCCGTCGCGCCCATCCGGCTCGTCCGACTGGTGGGCCTCCCGACTGGTGGGCCACCCAGTCTGACAAACCGATCCAGTTGCACTCGGACCGGGCCGCCCCTTGCTGGTTGGGCCAATCCGCCTTCTGGGTACCCCTGGGGTCCTACCCCCGACAAGCCCCCGAGTAGTACGTGGTTGAGAGACAAGTCGGCGAGGTCGTGCTGTCCGATGAGCGTCGAGCCTGCTGCAGTTGGAAGCGAAACCGCGTGATACTGGAGAGAAAAGAGCCGTCTGCAACGGATGCGCCGCGAGGTGCGTCCGTTGGCCGTAGCCCCCGAGCCTTGAAGTGATTCCGAAGGAATCGGTCCAAGGGTTAGTAGCCTTCTTCTGAGGTCACCGAATGATCAACGGATGCGCCGCGAGGTGCGTCCGTTGGCCGTAGCCCCCGAGCCTTGAAGCGATTCCGAAGGAATCTGTCCAAGGGTTAGTCAAGGAGCATCTGGCTAAACCATCCGGCGTTAATTTCGGCGTCCAGCCCCCGAGTGTGAGGGCCGACGGAATCCTGAGAGACACGGCGAGTGGTCGTCCCGGCGCCAGCCCCCGAGCGTGAGGGCTGAGCACGCCGAGTAGTCGTCCCGGCGCCAGCCCCCGAGCGTGAGGGCTGAGCACGCCGAGTAGTCGTCCCGGCGCCAGCCCCCGAGCGTGAGGGCTGAGCACGCCGAGTAGTCGTCCCGGCGCCAGCCCCCGAGCGTGAGGGCTGAGCACGCCGAGTAGTCTCCCATACCCTACAACAAAGTAAAAATTCGAGAGGAGAAAGCATTCGGCGATATAAATATTAATGAACTCCGCTTCCTGCTTTTAAGTCTTTTAATTTCCCCGGGCAGTTAGCCTGTTACGTTTATGCACCTGATCCCCGATAGCCGTAGTCCATAGCGCAGGGAGCTGGGCCGCGTGCACGCGTAGGAGGGTAGGCGTACGGAAGAGCCAAGGTTTCACGGATTAAGGCGTGTGCTCCCCGAGTACTTTAGCAACTTGTTTTAAAGCTCGCGGAATTAACGAAGTTAATCGATTGATACTTATCTTGGCGAAAGGTTCGAGTCCGGAAGGATTCCTTCTCTGTCAGGTATGCCAAAGGAGAGGCAGGCAAAGCGGTGTCGTATCTGAGATGCGGCGTCAGGAATAGTGTTTCCGTGATTGCACAGGGCGCTCCCGTGGTCGAGTGGAGCCAAAGGCGATAAGGGTGACCTGTGCATTTCGGGCTGAAGGGGAGACGCGTGGCGCGGAGTCCGCGCTCGTCATCGTGGAGGAAACCTCTTGCCCTCCGGTGACTAGGGGCTATAAATACCCACCGGGGAGCCTGAGCTGCTACCCAAGAGCGAATAGGTATAGGATCTTTGCGGTCAACATGCCGGAGGCTCATTGTTGGGTTCATCCACCGGGGAGAGTTCATGGAGTCAGCATGGTATGGTGCTAAAAGAGTGCTTGCGAAGAACCTAAGGCGTTGATCAGCGTGTGAGTGCTGTCCCGTTCACCCCCGCATTCCCATGTGACGAGGGCCATGTGGGGTGAAATGCTTTGTAGAGCAAGGGATAGCCGAAGGCATTCGCTATCAACCCTCCGCTGGCGCTGTCCCGTAAACGGCTGCAGTGGTGCTACAAGAGAGCTTGCGAGGAGCTCATGTGAACCAAGCTTGCTCCGGATGTAGCACTAGGCGCAGGGACGAGTGCCCCAGGCCGTCATCTTGGCGGTTGATGTGTTTGATGTTTGTAACCGGCGCAAGTCCGGCTCCGTTGTAACTGTATTTCCTGCAAAAGGATTGCATTTTTTGTCTGTCGCAATTTGTTCGCAGCGTCAGTTCCCGAGCGTTTCGGGGCTGATCGAGCCCGCATGGCGCGCTGCTTTTGATGTGGCGCCAGCCCCCGAGTCCGAGTGCCGGTCGAACCTTAGCGGTACGCCTTCAGTTCTGCAGTGTTGGCTTCCGAGTGGTTCGGAGCCAATCGAGCCCGAGAGGCGCACTGACTTAACCGTGGCGCCAGCCCCCGAGTAGGAGCGCTGTTCGAGCCTTAGCGGCACGCCACTTGATCTGCAGTGTCGGCTCCCGAGTGGTTCGAGGCCAATCGAGCCCGAGAGGCACACTGTCTTTAATGCGGCGTCAGCCCCCGAGCGTGGGAGTTGTTCGAGCCTTAGCGGCACACCACTGGGTTTGCAGTGTTGGCTCTCGAGTAGTTCGGGGCCAATCGAGCCCGAGGGGCACACTGACTTTGTTACGGCGCCAGCCCCCGAGCGTGGGAGCTGTTCGAGCCTTAGCGGCACGCCGACTTCTTTGTTTTGCTCGAGTGCTTTGGAGTCGTTTTTTACCGTTGACGCCCGGCGCGTAACGGAAGGCGAAGCGCCCAACGGCTCTTTTTACCGTTTTGCCCGCCCCCGCTAATCGCGTTATCTCGCGGTAATTTCGGGCATCAAGGCACGCTATAAAGGGTGAGGGTTAGACCCGGAGGGAAATCTTCCCATTCCCAGATCCGTCCTCCCTGTTCTTCGCTTTTCATCTCGCCGCCACCAAAGCTCCCATTGGTCGTCAATCCGTTGTGCGATCTTAGCCACCACGGGGAGCGCAGTCTCACTGATGCGATCGAAGACCCCTGCCGTTAGATCCATGGCGGGGAGGAAGAATGTAACACCCTAATTTTCATCACAAGAAATTATAGAAACACTTTCATAGTTTTCTAGGGTTTATTGAAGGCATGAATAAATTTCTAGGATTTAATGGGAATTATTAGGATTTATTTGAATTAAATAATTAATTTAATAGTCACAATAAGTTTTTGTTGCATACATGCTGGTGCATTGTATTTTGAGTTGTTCGCAAGTCAGTGGTGAATTTAAATTCGTTTAAATTCAAATTGATTTGCATTTGTTTGGACCCTATATGAGTTGTTTCTGATTAAGTTCGGTTTGCCTCCTTGAACCTTTGTTTTGTCCGGTTATCCTCCTCCATCTCTCCCGTCGTGTGCTTGTTGACACCAGATTTTCGCACCTGACATGTTGAGTCAGATGGTGACATGGTAAAGATGAGGCTGTGCGGTGGACCCATTGACTGATCAAAGCCGAAGGTGACAGGGAAGGAAGCCAATGCTAAGGAGGAGTCCGATCAAGCAGGAGTCCGATTAGATGACGAGTTCGAAAGGGGAGACACGTCGGCTAAGGAAGGAGCGTATCAGATTCGGGGACTATTTCCTTTTCAGAAGGTGTTTGAGAGTCCCGTTGTATCTTAAGCTTAGTTTACCTTATTTAGTTAGTCTGGTCCGATCAGGACTCTCCATGACCAGGGTATAAATATGAACCCTCGTCCATTGTAAAGAACAATTCTCACAATTCAATACAACCCGGCTTCACGCCAAAACCCTAGTAGTAGTTACCGACGAAGCTCATTGGTGGACGGGCTGCATCAGTTCTGATCTCCGGCTTACCAGTAAGTTAGTCAATTTATCGAACTAATATAGGCTTTGAATTGAGGCGCATCGCCCTTTCTCGTTTATATTGTTCAACCGATTTATCTCTGAATAATCAAGATTGATATAGATTCCCTACGTCGGAGCTAGATCAATATTGATTATTCAACAGATTATCGTTATCGGACTATACTTTAAGCCTAGATTCCCTACGTCGGAGCTAGGTATCAAGGTTAGTCTAGATTCCCTACGTCGGAGCTAGAGTAATCTTGGTTACTAAAGATAGTCTTTGCGGTTTGTTGGAGTTGCTAGATTGGTTTAGATCTACGCCATGTGAATCAATTCTACTTCTTCGACGGCTTTGAGCATATGTCTTGGTCCGATTTAAGCAATATTTATCTTACAGCATCGTTCTATGTCCGATCTTGCTTTGTGGTTTAATCTGGTTGTTCTTTGAGCATTGCATTGGTGTAGATTCCCTACGTCGGAGCTGGATCTGTGTAATGCGCTTAGATTAATCTTTAACTGTCATGCTTGGTCTAGATTCCCTACGTCGGAGCTAGGTTCATCTTGATTAGTTAAAGGAAGCTTTGGTTATGCCTTATTGCTATTTGAATGTTAAGTTTGGTGTAGATTCCCTACGTCGGAGCTGGATCTTGCTTAATTGTTCAGTAGCATATCTTAGAATCAGAACGTATCTGTTAATGTTTTATCTGCTTATGTTGCTTAATCTGATCAACACCTGTGCGAGCATCTTGTTTAATTGACAGGTTGGTGAATCAAGTCTGATTATCTAGCTGTCTGATCTGATCATAGCTGGAGAAATCTAGATTCCCTACGTCGGAGCTAGATTTCTCTGAAAAGGCTATAGTCCGATCGGCCGGTTAGATAGTCCGACAAGATGAGTCAAACTGGCAATTAGACAAGACGGACAATGTATCGGCTTACACTGTGATTATTTAATATCTTGTTTCAAGACACAGCTGATCCATTATTTTACATATTGGCCTTGTTATATGCTTTATTTTATTATGTAAAGGCTGGTCTGTTATATCAATCAAGGTCCGATCCTGATTGGTCCGATCCTGAGGTCCGATTTGATATCTGATTGAGGTCCGATCACTCGGTCCAATTGACGTTATCACTGAGGTCCGATTCTGAGGTCCGATCAGTATCGGCCGATGCGTGTCTGATTGGGTCTTGGCTACGATTCGACGTTAATCCATCGTCTGAAATAGAGCCGGCACAATCATAGAGCAATTTAACTGTTTTATCCCCTTGTCAATTTCAGGTCAAATTGACTGGCACGCCGCGAACCTGAACTGGAGTGTAGACTGGCACTGGAGCGAAGCAGACTCTCCCCGGTCATCGTGTGCTGCACGCGGGAGATACGACCGCCGATTTTCCGCGTCAACACATTTTTGGCACGCCCAGTGGGACCCGAAAAACAAATCCAAGATGTCGTCGTCTGATGCTGAACAAGAAGCTGCAGCAAGATTGGCTGCTGAGAAAGAAGCTGCTGAAAAGGCTAAGAACGACAAGAATAAGGCGACTGAGGTGACCATACCGGTTACAAAGGCCGATCTGTCCAAGGCTCAGTTGGATTCAGTTCAGGCCCACATCGATGCGTTTGAGAAGCTATGCCTTGGTCAGTTTGGGCGTAATCGTTCAGGTCCTATACTCAAAGGTCCTCTCCCGGATCCAGAGTTGATCAAGAAGACAACTGAAGCTCGGGAGCACCAAGCTAATATGTCAGAGATGATTCACCAGGCTGTTCATCATGCAATGATCAACCAATCAGGCACCTTGGTGAATTCTTTGGACAATCTCATCAAGAAGGCGGTGGACGATGCTGTTTGTTTGAAGGGGCCAGTATTTATAGCAGATTCTGCAGGAGCATCAGGATCAGGAAGAGGCAAAGAAACTGCAGATAATACAATGACCGTTGCTCCACAGATGCCAATTGCTCCACCACCTCCTGTTGAATTGGCCAGCGGTTTCCTGTTGATGGCCGATGGAACTATTGTCGGCCCGCATGGTGAAAAGTATACCAGGACTTTGAGTGAACAAGAAAAACAGCCTGCTGCTGCGAGGCTACGTACAGAAGTCCCTTCACATCAGCGTATGGTTGGAGATTACAACAACTACGTGATGGACATAGCTGATGGAATGCCACATGGGAATCAACAGTCCGATTGGTCACAAAAGATAGCCGAGGTGATTCAGAATCAATTCGGCTTGAAGCCTAAAGATGAAGCGAGGTTGTATCGGCACCCGTACCCATCTTACTTTGATGCAGTGCCACTTCCTCCACGTTACAGAGTGCCGGATTTTTCCAAATTCTCCGGGCAAGATGACATGACCACCATCGAGCATGTGAGCCGATTCTTGGCTCAGTGTGGTGAGGCTGCTTCTGAGGAGGGACTCAGGCTCAGATTTTTCCCTCTATCGCTATCAGGGCCGGCGTTTACCTGGTTTACATCGCTGCCAGCAGGATCAGTCACAGGATGGTCTGATATGGAAAAACAGTTCCACAAATACTTCTTTTCTGGTCTCAATGAGATGAAAATCTCTGATTTGATTGCCATCAAGCAAAGGAATGATGAAACCGTCAAGGAGTACATCCAACGATTCCGTGACACTAGGAATCGGTGTTACAGTCTGAAGCTATCTGACATGCAGTTGGCCGAGCTTGCATTCCAAGGTTTGCTCGCGCCGATTAAAGACAAGTTTTCTGCTCAGGAGTTTGAGACATTGGGGCAATTGGTTCAGAAAGTATCAGCTCATGAGGTCCGATATCAGGAGATGAAGCGCATGAAGTTTTCTAAACAAGTATCTTATCTCTCTGATACTGAAGAAGAAGCTGATGTTAACATAGCTGAATGGACTAAATCCAAGAAGCCAGTGTCACTCCCGTGGATCAAACAGAATCCTGAAAAGTTTGGATTCGATATAACAAAGGCCGATAAGATCTTTGATTTGTTACTCAGTGAGAAGCTTATCCAGCTTTCTCCAAATCACTCGATTCCATCGGCCGATGAGTTGAAGAAACGCAAGTATTGCAAATGGCACAACTCGACATCTCACGAGACCAATGAATGCAAAGTGTTCAGAAGGGAGATCCAATTGGCTATTGAGTCAGGCAAGATCAAATTTGAAGACAGCAAGAAAACCATGAAGATCGATGGTCATCCCTTTCCTAATAACTTTGCTGATTTCTCCTTTTCTGTTAATATGGTTGATGCTAGTGAAAAGGGGAAAGTCAAGGTGCTTACATCGGACCACGCCAAGAGTTCTGGTGCCGTTGATCCTGTGGTTCAAGTTACTGTTGAAGAGCTACGCAGGAATCATCAGGCATTTGGGCGTGAATCTAATGCTCCTGGTGGGTATCGGCCACGTGTGACTTCCCAAATGCTGATCAACAAATACAAGAGACAGCAGGCAGCAGTCCGAGCGTGGAGGGAACGCGAGGAACGACGACGTCGGAGACATGAATATCAAGCAAGGCGCTATGATGAAGAGTTTGATGATCGGCGCCGACATAATTACAGGTCCGACGGCCGACGCCGATATGATGAGTGGTCCGATGACCGACGCCGTTATGATGATAGGTCCGATGGCCAGCGCTGGTATAATGATGGGGTCGATGATCGCCGTCATTACGGTTATAGGTCCGATTGGTATACAGATGAACGTCAAGCTTATAACCGATACGATCAAGATGATGATCATTGGGGGTGTCCTTTCTTCGTATACTGCTGGAACGAGAAGCTTAGACTGCCATCAAAGGCAGATTGTCCTGAGTGCAGCTTCCAGTATGAAGAGTACAGAGCTTCCAAGAGGGGCCGACGATCAGTTCATGAACGGATCGGCGTCAGGATTGATGATCGTCATCAAAGAGATGAAGGCCGGGTTAGCACTCATGGCCACAAAAATAATGAAGGCCGGGCTGATGCTCATGGCCCTGAAAAGACGGAAGAGAAGGCTCCAGTTCACAATCGGACTGAAGAACCTCCAATGAGGCCTGGACAGTGGTGCCCGTCGGGGATTTCTAAGTCTAAGAAGAGACGTGTTCAGAGATTACGCTATAATGAGCAGATTCAGGAGCAGGAATTAGCAAAAGAGAAGAAGTGGCGCATCAAGATGGCCAATGATGATGAAGCAAGTACATCGGCCGCAATAAATATGGTTTTGATGCTGCCGTCCGATTTCGCTGCTCCTGATGAACAAGACGACCATGAGGTCGATTATGAACTGGAAGAAGCTGCTGCATGTTTGGTTCTGGATTCAGAGAAGGCAGTCTTTGAGAAGCCAAATGCAAATGGGTATCGGCACTTGAAGCCTCTGTACATCAAGGGATACGTTGATGGAAAGCCGATGACCAAGATGTTGGTTGATGGGGAGCTGCTGTCAATCTCATGCCCTATTCTACATTCCGCAAGCTGGGGAAAGGGATTGATGATCTGATCAAGACAAATATGACGCTCAAGGACTTTGGTGGGAACGTTTCAGAGCCTCGGGGGGCAATTCATGTGGAATTGACCATCGGCAGCAAGACATTGCCGACTACCTTTTTTGTCATTGATGGCCAAGGTTCCTACAGCATGCTCCTCGGACGTGATTGGATTCACGCCAACTGTTGCATCCCATCCACTATGCACCAATGCTTGATCCAATGGCAAGGCAACAAAGTGGAAATCGTCCCAGCTGATGATTCGGTTAGCATTGCTACAGCCGAGTCGACAATTTGGGAGTTTGAAGGAGTTGAGTGCCTGTCAGGAAAGGCGTGGGATGGTGACTTCCTCAAGGTGTCCGATCAAGGACTAAAGCCGATCCAAGCAGTCGGCTCTGAAACATTGTTTTAAATGGATGATTATATAGAAGATCTTGAAGACCGAAGTGAGTTCGGTAAATTAGGATTTGGATTTACGTCGGCCGATGAATTAGAAGAAATAGACATAGGATCTGGTGATAGACCAAGGCCGACGTATATCAGTGCTAAGTTGGATCCCGAGTATAAACAAGAATTAATAAAGCTTTTGAAAGAGTATTCTGATTGTTTTGCTTGGGAATATTATGAGATGCCAGGTTTAAGCCGTGATATTGTTGAACATCGGCTACCTATCAAACCAGGATATCGACCACACAAGCAGTACCCAAGGAGGTTCAAGACTGAGATGCATGAGCCAATTAAGGCCGAAATAACAAAGCTATTTGAAGCTAAGTTTATCAGGCCATGTCGATATGCTGAGTGGGTATCAAATATAGTTCCTGTTTATAAGAAGAATGGAAAGCTACGTGTTTGCATTGATTACAGGAACTTGAACAAGGCAACCCCGAAGGATGAATATCCGATGCCGGTGGCCGATATGCTTGTTGATGCAGCATCAGGCCATAAAGTGATGAGTTTCCTGGATGGTAATGCTGGTTATAATCAGATTTTCATGGCAGAAGAAGATATTCCCAAGACTGCATTCCAATGTCCAGGTGCTATCGGTTTATATGAGTGGGTTGTTATGACTTTTGGTTTGAAAAATGCCGGTGCTACTTATCAACGTGCTATGAATTATATTTTTCATAGGTTGATCGGCAGGATAGTTGAAATCTACATTGATGATATGGTGGTAAAATCAAAAGGTTATCGAGATCATTTGGTCGATTTGAAGGAAACGCTGGAGTGTACAAGACAACATGGATTGAAGATGAATCCACTCAAGTGTGCTTTTGGTGTATCGGCTGGCCAATTTCTCGGTTTCTTGGTACACGAGAGAGGAATTGAGGTGAATGATCGGAACCGTAAGGCGATTGATGATATTGAACCTCCAACGAACAAGAAGGAATTGCAGAGTTTGATTGGAAAGATTAATTTTCTGAGGAGGTTTATATCAAATTTGTCGGTCCGATTGGAGGCATTTACTCCTTTGCTGAAATTGAAAAATGAAGAAGAATTGGTTTGGGAGCCTAAGCATCAAAAGGCATTGGATGAGATCAAGCAATATTTAGCATATCCGCCAGTTCTTATTCCACCACAGAAGGGTAAGCCGTACAGACTTTATTTATCGGCTTTTGATCATGCAATCGGCTCTGTCTTAATTCAAGAGGTTGATGGGAAAGAAAGAGTTATATTCTATTTAAGCCGAAGATTACTAGATCCTGAGACTCGGTATTCATATGTGGAGAAGCTTTGCCTTTGTTTATATTTTTCTTGCACAAAATTAAGGCATTATTTGCTATCGGCCGAGTGTACTGTGATCTGTAGAGAAGATGTGATCAAGTATATGTTATCAATGCCAATCATGAAAGGAAGAATTGGCAAATGGGTTTTTGCCTTGACAGAATTTGATCTTAGATATGAATCGGCCAAAGCGGTAAAAGGGCAAGTAATGGCTGATTTGGTTGCTGATCATTGTGGAACTAACATTAATGATGTTGAGCAAAACATTGTAAAGCTTGGTTCGATGGAAAAGGCCAATGTGATTGACGCGGTTCCTTGGACTATATTCTTCGATGGTTCTTCATGTAATGAAGGTTGCGGAATCGGTCTGGTTATTATTTCGCCTCGGGGGGCAAAATTTGAATTTGCTTTTCCGATTGAGAAATGCACAAATAATCAGGCAGAATATGAGGCACTAATGAAAGGTCTCCAGATTCTTAGAGATATCGGAGCTCAGTTTGTTGAGGTATTTGGAGATTCTTTATTAATTATCAATCAGTTACTCGGCAAATATGATTGAAAGATGGATGCTTTGTTATCTTATTTTGAAAGATACCGAGATTTGATTAGCCAGTTTGCATTGGTGACCCTTGAGCATGTTCCAAGACATCATAATGAAGAAGCAAATCGGCTGGCGCAAAAAGCGTCTGGCTATCGGCCTACGTCTGATGTAATGGTACAGGAGATACCAGAAGGAGATTGGAGGAAAGAAATTGTTGAATATTTGAAGGATCCTATTGTCAAGACTTCTAGAAAAGTACGCTATAAATCGATCAGACATGTCTTGATTGAGGGAGTGCTTTATTTTCGCTCGATTGATGGAGTCCTGTTGAGATGTATCGGACCTGAAGAGGCCAAAGTTTTGATGGGAGAAATTCATGAGGGTGTCTGCGGGGCTCATCAATCGGCGTTCAAGATGAAGTGGATGATAAGAAAGAATGGGTATTATTGGCCGACGATTCTAGAAGATTGTTTTGAATATTATAAAGGATGCCAAGAGTGTCAAAGATATGGAAACATTCAAAGGGCTCCAGCATCGGCCATGAATCCTGTTATCAAGCCATGGCCGTTTAGAGGATGGGGAATTGACTTGATCGGCCAAATTTTTCCACATTCAAGTAAGGGGCACAAATTCATATTAGCAGCAACAGATTATTTCACCAAGTGGGTTGAAGCTATTCCTTTGAGGGAGGTGAAGACGCAGAATGTTGTTGAATTCGTTAGAGAACACATTATTTACCGATTTGGGATTCCACAGACGATCACAACAGATCAAGGTACGATGTTTACATCGGACGAGTTCAAAAATTTTGCTGCTGATATGGGTATCAAGCTTCTTAATTCATCGCCATATTATGCACAAGCCAATGGTCAAGCTGAAGCCTCCAATAAAGTTTGATCAAGTTGATTGATAGAAAGATTGAGGAGTATCCAAGAAAATGGCATATTGTGCTTCCTGAAGCTCTATGGGCCTATCGAATGGCTTGTCATGGATCGATCAAGGTTTCTCCGTATGAACTGGTTTATGGACATGAAGCCGTTCTTCCATGGGAAATTCGTACTGGATCAAGACGTATCGAGCTTCAGGATAAATTGAAGGCCGGCGAATACATGGAGCTCATGAATAGTGAGTCCGATGACTTGGCTGTTCGTCGGTTGCGCGCTCTTGAAAATATTGAGGCTAATAAACTCAGGGTGGCGAGGCATTATGATAAGAAAGTGAAAGGGAAAGAATTCAAGGAGGGCGATCTTGTCTGGAAGGTTATTCTGCCAATTGGTTCTAAAGATCCCAAGTACGGCAAGTGGTCACCGAACTGGGAAGGACCTTATCAAGTCGTCCGATGCGTTCCTGGAAATGCTTATATTCTACGAACGCTGGAAGGAGAGATGTTTCCTAAAGCATTAAACGGGAAATATTTAAAGAAGTACTACCCTAGCATTTGGGTAAATTCATAAGAGCCGATGCTATGCGTCAGGCTTGAAAGCCGATGGAAAATCGCCTCAAGAACAAAAAATAATAAGAGCCGATGCGATGTGCATCGCCTTAAGGGCTATATACAAACAGGAAAAATACATTACATTATCAAGCCGTTCAATGACGGATCAGGCTGTTTGAAAAGGGATTGCAGATATATTCATATATTTCTCATACAGAGGGATTTCAGAAGATAAAAGGATCTAGTAGGCGCCGATGTACTTTGTTCATCATTGCCAGAACTAGATTGAAAGAAGGAAGGGCAAAAGGAAGTGCAAGTTTGAGGAGATATCTTCTTCCTTGAGTCGAAGAAATCCACCCCGGATGCAGTCCCTTGAAGAGCGCGCCGGTGGACGCTCTGCCCTAGCCTGTAAAGGGCACTCTATTACACCCCTCTGAAAAACCTTCCCTTTGGTGAACCATGAGAGGAACCTCACGAGGATTCTTCTAGCGGAAGTTCCACCTGGATTCACTGCGGGATCAGAAAAGGGGGGGAGTGCCCTATACTTCTTCACGAGAATTCTTCTAGCAGAGGAGGAGGAGGGAGTTGAATCCTACATCAAACAGAAGGAGTTTGTGCTCTACCATGAATATAAGCTGCGCCATGGCTAAGGGATGGTGGAAGAAGAAGGCTTGAGGCGGTTATTTATAGCCGGCGGTCGATGGATGAGGAGGAATGGAATCCAGGGGACGCTCGTGGAAACCGTCCAAATGAAGAACAGTATTCTCGTGGAAATGCGGCATTGATTCAGGGCTGCCGTAATTAAAGGAGGGGCGTCTTTTGAGGGATTGCATTGAAAAGTCGTATCGACTGGGTCAGAAGACGTATGGATACCCGCGAGGTAAATGTAGGGATCCATATCTGTTCGTTGTCAGAGGTTATTGCCCAGGAGGAAGATTGGGGAGCCGCGTAGTGCAGGGATGGAAAGTTTTGGCGCGAAAATCGGTGGAGAAGTTATGGTGACAGATACGAATTTTGGAACAAAATGATATTTTATTCCAAAATTGGGGGGCATGTGTTGACACCAGATTTTCGCACCTGACATGTTGAGTCAGATGGTGACATGGTAAAGATGAGGCTGTGCGGTGGACCCATTGACTGATCAAAGCCGAAGGTGACAGGGAAGGAAGCCAATGCTAAGGAGGAGTCCGATCAAGCAGGAGTCCGATTAGATGATGAGTTCGAAAGGGGAGACACGTCGGCTAAGGAAGGAGCGTATCAAATTCGGGGACTATTTCCTTTTCAGAAGGTGTTTGAGAGTCCCGTTGTATCTTAAGTTTAGTTTACCTTATTTAGTTAGTCTGGTCCGATCAGGACTCTCCATGACCAGGGTATAAATATGAACCCTCGTCCATTGTAAAGAACAATTCTCACAATTCAATACAACCCGGCTTCACGCCAAAACCCTAGTAGTAGTTACCGACGAAGCTCATTGGTGGACGGGCTGCATCAGTTCTGATCTCCGGCTTACCAGTAAGTTAGTCAATTTATCGAACTAATATAGGCTTTGAATTGAGGCGCATCGCCCTTTCTCGTTTATATTGTTCAACCGATTTATCTCTGAATAATCAAGATTGATATAGATTCCCTACGTCGGAGCTAGATCAATATTGATTATTCAATAGATTATCGTTATCGGACTATACTTTAAGCCTAGATTCCCTACGTCGGAGCTAGGTATCAAGGTTAGTCTAGATTCCCTACGTCGGAGCTAGAGTAATCTTGGTTACTAAAGATAGTCTTTGCGGTTTGTTGGAGTTGCTAGATTGGTTTAGATCTACGCCATGTGAATCAATTCTACTTCTTCGACGGCTTTGAGCATATGTCTTGGTCCGATTTAAGCAATATTTATCTTACAGCATCGTTCTATGTCCGATCTTGCTTTGTGGTTTAATCTGGTTGTTCTTTGAGCATTGCATTGGTGTAGATTCCCTACGTCGGAGCTGGATCTATGTAATGCGCTTAGATTAATCTTTAACTGTCATGCTTGGTCTAGATTCCCTACGTCGGAGCTAGGTTCATCTTGATTAGTTAAAGGAAGCTTTGGTTATGCCTTATTGCTATTTGAATGTTAAGTTTGGTGTAGATTCCCTACGTCGGAGCTGGATCTTGCTTAATTGTTCAGTAGCATATCTTAGAATCAGAACGTATCTGTTAATGTTTTATCTGCTTATGTTGCTTAATCTGATCAACACCTGTGCGAGCATCTTGTTTAATTGACAGGTTGGTGAATCAAGTCTGATTATCTAGCTGTCTGATCTGATCATAGCTGGAGAAATCTAGATTCCCTACGTCGGAGCTAGATTTCTCTGAAAAGGCTATAGTCCGATCGGCCGGTTAGATAGTCCGACAAGATGAGTCAAACTGGCAATTAGACAAGACGGACAATGTATCGGCTTACACTGTGATTATTTAATATCTTGTTTCAAGACACAGCTGATCCATTATTTTACATATTGGCCTTGTTATATGCTTTATTTTATTATGTAAAGGCTGGTCTGTTATATCAATCAAGGTCCGATCCTGATTGGTCCGATCCTGAGGTCCGATTTGATATCTGATTGAGGTCCGATCACTCGGTCCAATTGACGTTATCACTGAGGTCCGATTCTGAGCTCCGATCAGTATCGGCCGATGCGTGTCTGATTGGGTCTTGGCTACGATTCGACGTTAATCCATCGTCTGAAATAGAGCCGGCACAATCATAGAGCAATTTAACTGTTTTATCCCTTGTCAATTTCAGGTCAAATTGACTGGCACGCCGCGAACCTGAACTGGAGTGTAGACTGGCACTGGAGCGAAGCAGACTCTCCCCGGTCATCGTGTGCTGCACGCGGGAGATACGACCGCCGATTTTCCGCGTCAACAGTGCTGCAGGTCCGGCCCATTTCCCGCTCCCGGCCCAATCCAGCTTTTCCCCGCGGCCCAGCGCAGCCCGTCGCTTTCTCCTTTCTGTCTCACCGGCCGGTGGGTCCCGCGGGTCAGACCCGTCCCCGACCTCCGACTCGGGCACGGACGAACTCGAGTCCGAGCCGGACGCCGCGCCTCCTCGGTCTCCTGGGTCCGCAC
>QPGU01000596.1:13974-42985 GCA_004135705.1 Alloteropsis semialata | reverse complement strand
AAGAGGAGGACCCAGATAGGCCGAAAAAAGTATGTTCCCAAAATGGGAAAAAAAACAAAGCGTAAGATACGCGCTATTCTACTCTCTACACAACAAGTTTACGAGGCACTTTGCCCCGGCGCTAATCCACATATTTGCAACCTCCTTGATTTTTCCTAGCACTGTACAGACTGTCGATTCTTTGTGATCAACGATTCTTGCATTGCACTCCTTCCAAATTGCCCATGAAACGAGCATGACCAAGGAGCATAACCCTCCTTCGTTGAGCATGGTGAGCCTGCTAGGCGTGTCCACCAATCTTGTAGCGTGTCTGCGTGAGGCCACTCCGTCGGGTGTACTGCCAGATTGCCTATCCATGTGGCAATGTTTGTCCATATCCTTGTAGAATATCTGCACCTAGCGAAGAGGTGCAGGGCTGTCTCTGCTTCTTGCTTACAAAGTTGACATCGTCCTTGGTTCGGCCACCCTCTTCTCTCTAGCCTGTCTGCCGTCCATAGATGGTCCTGGATTGCGAGCCAGGAAAAAACCTTGCAGCTCTGCGCTGCCCATGGCTACCAGATGAGGGTCTGGTAGTGCGTGTGCATAGCTCCAATGAACTGTGTCTGGTAGGCCGAGTTAGCGCTGTAGTTTCCGTCCGCTATGAGTTTCCACATAATCCCATCCGGTGTACCTGGCGTCAGCGAGACGGTCGTCACTGCTCTCCAGAGTAATATAAGTTCCTAAAAATGCTGCGCCAAGAAACTTGCATGGTTCAGGTTGATGTCCCTGATCCAATGTCCACCCAGGAATGTGTCTCTCAGCGTTCGATTTTCCTCTTGGAGACCATATAAATGTTCAGCGCTAGATCTCTTGGCCTTTGTCCCTGCACGCAGTGGCTATTCCAGATGGAGATCTGCCCCCCATCACCAATTGTTATCGTGGTGCACGCTGCAAAGAGTAGCCTGTCCCTTCTGTTGCATGGAATTTCAGACCCTATCCAGGGCTTGTCTTCCTCCTTCCATTCCTGCCACAGCCATCGTAACCGCAGCGCCTGCGCAAATCTTTTAAGGTTAAGGATACCCAAGCCGCCCAATCGCCTCGGCCTCGCTGATCTTGTCCAGTTGACCTTGCATTTGCCTCCCGTCAGTAGCCCTGCCCCGGCCCAGAAGAATCTCTTCCTCACCGAGTCGATGTCCTCCACGGTTTGTTTCAGGGCTTCTAGAGCAGATAGCATATAGAAATCTAGAGTTGCATTCTTTTTGCGTAGATGCATTGATTCATGGATGATGTCCAGCGGATTTGTGGATACAGAGCCATGTTTCGTGTTAATTCGTGGCAGTCTAACCTTGATTGAGTCAATGTAGACCTTGGCTGATTTGGCTTTGTTTGAAGGCAAGCGGGAAAATGAGTCGTCCAAGTGAAAACATTCTCCAAAAGGAAATTGTCGAAGTTACTGGGGTGCGAGTAATAGACTAGCTTACTGTTTGTAGTCAAATAAACTACATTACTACTTGGACCGAATAGAGAATCAGGGATACAATACGAAGGGTCTAACATCGATCTAGCATAAAGTTACAAGAGGCATGACATCAATCACACACACACACACACCCACACACACAGCAAAACGATGGCATCATCTCTCCATGGACAGAACCCATGCGCTGCTGTGTCAAGTCCCTTAGATCTTTCTGCAATAATAAAAACAAGGTCTTAGAAATTGGCCATCTGCAAATCTCAACAGCATCATATCTTGATAGATGAAACTGAGGCATTATAAGCAAAATAAAGTGCTTTTCATATAAAAGTTCAGAATGCTGCCAATAGTAACAAATCCTGCACGGATCAGGCCTAAAGCCTGGTATATGCATTGCAAATCTGCCATTCTTTATGCAATTTAATTTTGTTCTTACATACATGAGTGAAATAATAAATGTTTGTTTCATTAGTTCAATTGTTCCCTTGCATCATCTCTATATCCAATTTTCAGTTAGAAAAGTAGGAATACATAAAGATATAGCTTTAAAATATTGTGATATATTTTACACCAATTAACAAACAAACCTGAATATTCTCAGAAATCCTATGTTGTCTAGTGTAGACTCCAAACTGAATTTGAATAAAAAAACAAAGAAGTAGTTAATCCATATGTGGCTTTCACTCAGAATCACTCCAACCTTATTGGATTGGCAGATTTGTAGCCAAAGAAAAGAAGGCCCAACTAATAGGTGAAGAACACCCAACAGAGGAACAAATTTGACAAGCCATTTTGGTGCTAAATAAAGCATGATTAGTTTCTCTTCAACTCAGATTCAATTTCTACAAACAAATTTGATACAGATAACCCTAGACACAAAGCACCTCTTCTTTAGAATCAGGTTTCTTTGCATATAACTAAAAGCCTCTTGCCTGGTATAAACAACCAAAAAAAAACTGCCTGATCAATAATATTGATTACCATGTTTGATTGGAGTAGAACACTAGAGTCCTTAAACAACTATTTCAAGCATTTTTCACAGGTTGTCACTGGTCAATGAGGAATGTCCTCTTAGGAAAGTGGCAGGGATAAGCTGGCTTGCAAAATTGTTCCTATAGTTTGTGATTTGTCGCTAGGAGTTATGGTTCCTGCTGTCAGTAGAACTGTTTTGGTAACGGTCCTCCTTTTTTATTGTGTTGTTTGTTTCTGGATTCAGTTATTGCTCTTTATTAATTCAATGATGAGCAGGTCTCCAGCCAATCCTTGGGAAACATAAGCTCTTGATTATTTCTCCTTGCATAGCAAATAGCTTAAGCGAAAGGAAACGAAAACTCAAACCCACAAAGGACAAGAAAGCAGCTTTCTGTTCTAAATAGAACCTTACAGGTCCGGTAGCAACAGAATACCAAAGAGATGCAGGGTAACTGTATCCCCTTCACTGGCATTGCAAGAGCAAAGCCCATACGTGTCTGTATACCACTGCAGTCATTAGACCAGGTCGTGAGAGAGGGACAGGACAGAACGGAACGGAACCTAGCATTGAGGCGACCAAGACCGCGGGAGGACCAGACATCTAAACAAAGGCAAGCTGCATCAACCAGACCTGGATTAAGTTCACAAGAAACCAAACACACCCATGCATATTAAATTTGTGCTTTAACGTACAGCTTTTAGATAATGAATTAAAAATTCCAGCCTGTGCAACTTGGGAAGAATTGCATCGTTCACTTGTTTAAAACAAGTTCATCATAAAGCTGCTTGCATCACACATCCTTGATGAAGATTGGAAGTAATAAATAAAAAATTCACTATGTTTATCCAAGACTATATTACTTCACTAAAAGGCTCTATGTTTATTCTATCCTCTATCCTTTCTCGCTTATCATCATCCCATCAACACAGAAAATGATTAGAAAATCATCACAAAATTGACAACGTGAAACAAAGATGGTGATGTATTTCACCACAAAGTTGGTTATTAGTTGCTGATGAGTTGTCATAAAGGGGTGTAATTTGATTATTTTCCACATCAACCTGTTCAGGACATTTTAATTCCTAATATTTAATCTCCACCCGAGTCAGTTGTCACCTAGGTGTTTACACTTTACAGCATGACACGTCGTCTCTAGATGGCACACAATAGCGAGTGGCGAGGGCACGATTGCTCGAGACTGGCTACTGGTGGTACTCATCACAAAGCTCTTTGCCTCTTCCCTTCCTTCGTCGTTTCGTGAGCTGAATTGACCTTAGTTGCCGTGTAATGGCGTAAGTATATCATATTATCAAGGTTCCAAGGTTGCATTTTTCTATGATTAGCAGAAGAGGATGACCTAATCTTAGGGATTTCTAGTACTCAGTCCTCCTTTGAATGAATTCTTTACAACAGTCACATCTCCACAAGTAGGCGTTGTTCACAGTAGTTTATTTTTTCCCTTTTATATAAATTAGAACCCGGTCGTTCTTCTAATTCTGAATTTCTTTTGGCTACTACTTCACCAGTAGGGATTAATTAAAAGGATGCAAACTCTATATATAATTGTCCATGATAACCGGTAGGATTTGCTTAATTTGGCCACTTTAATTTATGGGTACAATTGTTTGATAAGAAATATTATTAGCAATGATCATAGTCGTCTAACAGGTGATGCACATTTCTTTATTTATCATTTATTGTTATTTTTTCTTCAAAAACTTTTAGGCAACAATTCTTTTGAGATATGGTTATTTTAACGCAATTGTATGTCGGAGATAGGGGCCTCGGATTTTTTGCTTCGCCCTGGGCCCCAAGACAGGACCAGCCCTGACAATAGGAAAGCAGTGCCATGCCCAGGAACAAACTCCACAGATATCACCTCAGTAAAAGCTAAACGCCGGACTCTGTCGAACCAAACCAGGTAGCAGTGAAAAGGAAATAGGGGCAAAATGGTGAAGCCAAGTTGGGGAAAGGAACAAAAAAATCATTACACGGATAGTGTGTGGTGATGATCGAATTACCTACAACTTGGTGGAAAATCATCAGACCCTCCAACTTTGTGCAAAATCATCATTTTTGCTATTCTACAAGGAATTCACTTAGGCATTATCTTGTGCACCTAAGGAATTCAAGTTGTTGGGATTTTTTCTAATTCTGGACTTGCAACACATATTTTCTCCGCCCATAAGAGTTGATTGCTTTCAAACTGAACCATTTGCCTCCCAACTATAGAATGCTAACCCATTAGAAAAGAAAACCATTCGATCCATTCCAACCCAACGCACTAGTAGGTTGAACTGTTTTAACTTTTAAACAACAAGACACCAAATAACACTTGAAACGTGTTTGGGCAGGGATGAAGCTAAAAGTGTTCCCTAAAACTCCCCAGCCTGTTCAAAGCGCAGCTGACAAACTCAATAGATCCCTGCAGGAAGGTAGTCAAATGACAGCACTACCACATGGAGCAGGGTTTAGAGAATTATTGTTACCATTATTGTGATAACAGCTTTCCTGCAAACATGATCATGTTTATCTAAAGTTTTGATTTAATCACTGGAACATTGGATTTTAAATCTCAGAGTATACAAACATTATTCAGTATCTCAGTATAAATTGAAAAGAGCATGGGGGATACCTAGTGTGAAGAATCGCATATCCTGCAGGCACATTTAATAGCTGCTAACAACCTACAAGTAATAAGGTGTTAAGATTTTTATGCTTAAAATTAGCTAAAAGACGTGAAGTTCAGATCAGCATACTCTGCACTGATGTCAACTTTCTTCTCGATCAGATTCTGGATGATAGTTGGAAGAAAATCCTCTAAGTGGGCAGGTATCATTAATTCAATTCCATCGCCAAACTGTTGGGCATAGACATTGTCCTGAAAAACCAAAACAAAAGAAAAAATCAGCAACCCGGTTGAAATAAAAATAGATTGCACTTTGACCTCCAATTGCCTAAACTATTTATTGCTTCAGTCAACCCTCAAACTAATGTTTCATATGACTAACATGAGGCTGACATGACAATGAATTGAAGCCAAACGATGTCACAACTATTCCTCAACTCGCCTTTCTGTTTCTAATAAAGTAAGGGATAAGCAAAACCAGCAAATCTGTGCTGAGAAATTGACCTTTTGGTGGTTATTACTTCAAGTTTTGCTTCTGGATATTCGTTGACTGTTGGGACAGCCAAGTACATGATCTTTAGATTCTACCACACTGCCATCATTTTCTTTTCTAGTACTAACAAGAACACTAACATGGTAGTTAACTCAAGCCATGCGAAGTAGCAAAATAATCACCTTTCTATTTTTAGAAAAAGGATAATCCACCGGAAACCTGCTGGGAAGTGATCCTACTACACAAGTTTTATTTGGGCCAATAAAACTAACACTATGCTACCATATATACGGTTTCTCCCATTGAGCCCCCATACTCTCCAATATCTACAGCATGTTGAGCAGGATGGAATATATATACACATATATAAATATCTACTAATTGGCGAAAGTTAGACATAAAGCTCAACTTACATCATAAAAATCTGTAGTATGCAAGACAATGTCTTTAATAAATACAAAGGCCGAAGGTCTAGATTGTTTATATTCTACACCTTTGCTTTTTGCCTTCGTAATAACATAACTAAAAAACTGTGATTTGGTGGGCAGATCTGAGACCCAAGTTTCTGAGCAGCTAGCTTTTTTTATTGCAGTCTCCCAATCGGAATCCTCATTTGTATCTCGGCCTTCATACTTACGAAACAACTCTATTATCAGTCTTTCTCTAGCATAACAGGTCATGCAACAAACATGTGTCTCCAGAAATAATTTATCCTCACTTGATAAGACATTTGATACAGTCAGACTAAGACGATTCACAGAGCTTATAAATTGTTTCAGGTACGGTGGATACTTTGAAATCAAATATGGGCTGTTAGAGCATAAGATGGCTTCCACATGACCAACAAACACAGTCAAATCATTTCCCATTGAACCAGGTGGGCATTTCTCTTTGGGCCATTTAATGTTCCGAATGTGCCCGTCAACATATTTGAAACTCTCCAGTGTAAAGTCACCATTCCAACTCTCGCCCCTAGCAAATGCTGTTGTAAAACAATTTATCCATGATGATAGAAATTGGCACCCTTTTGTGGTCATCTGTAGTGAAACCTCTCCATGTGGGAGGGTAACCTCTACTGTAAATGTGTGGCTATTATCACGGACATAGTCTCCAAGTGTAGGCCTGAAATATTACAGCTTAATCGTTAGTGAAACAAATACGTAAAGAGATCGTTTACAATCAATGCTCATATTGCTCCTTTTTTCTAGAGTGCAATATTTATTGTCTTAATTCATTGTGGGAAAGGCAACATCAATTCAATTTCAATCCAAATATTAATTGGTTGCAGTCAACTACTGATTGAATGAGACATGAACTGTATTCAACTATTGATTGAATGAGACATGAACTATATTCAACTATTGATTGAATGAGATATGAACTTGAGAAGAAAAATTCAATTGTGACCATATTGTTGATGAAGCAAGCTACTGATACAAGTGTATCCATGACTTGTTTGGCTAAGCAAGCTACTGAAGTAAAGCCTAACTAACCAATAACTGGATATTTATTGTAACACATGGTGCACATGGCTATATATAAGCAAGCTCAGTAGTTAATCTTTATGCTATAAAATGGCATGTTCCAGAATTTTGGGTCCATCCATACTGTAGAAAATTTAACAATCAGCAAAATAATATAAAATTTAACAATCAACAAAAGACAAAAGGTAAATAGGTGCAATGACACAAGAAATTTTGTACTTACTTTCCTCCAAGTAGCCTGGTACATACATGAACTGTAGTGTTCCGCTCTAACCCATAAAACAGAAGACTGTGATTAGGTTCAAGTTTCTTCCCCCCATAGACAAAGTATTGGTACTCAAGTGACGTCTTCGTCCTTTGTGCATACAGGTGCATCAAATGTTGAGATGATTGATTTAGACTAACTGTCATTGTCAACTTCCCAACAAAAATAGGTATAACCAAACAACTATTGTCAACAGAATCACCATCCGACATCTTCTGATTTGTTTCTGCCCACAGATGGGTGGATTGGCTTAAAGAAGTATTTATCTGGAGTTCTGCAGGCAAGCATGGTCTAGCAACAGCATCCTTTACATCCATTCTCGTGCTGACCATTCGGTACTTTGCATTTTCTACACCCCCCTCTCCCTCAAACTCCACAGAGCTGAAGCTTCGGATCTGAATTTGGCTTCCTCTCTTTAACCCAATGAGTACTACTTTCGCCAAGAGTCCAAATTCAGCAGATAAGAAATCAGTAACATACTCTGCCAGGGAAGAAAAAGAAAGAAAGTTATAGAAGTGCATTAATTTTAACTTTGCTTGACACAAGTAGTTTGAAGTTTATGAGCATTGTGCCACATGGAGGCACATGCAGAGCACGAGGTCTTATCTCGTGTGCTGGTGGCATGGTCTGCAGCATGCACGCATAGCAAAACAAAATTGATCAAAGAAGTTTATGAGCATTACCAGAGTCCACAGAAAATGGGAGGCACCCAACTGGAATTCTACCCATGTTCTTCAGCAGGAGCCATGCAATCCTGCTGAGTGACAGAAGACAGATAAGAAAAAGAAATGAAACAAGCAAGAAGAACATTATGATTTAACGGTAACCGGAAAAGATATTCAGACCTGGTACTAATGTCCTCTAGCACCACACTTGCTGGTGCTGAGATCTTCTCTTCAAACACCAGAAGCAGCATTTGCAATGCAATAGAAACACATTCCTCCACGCTGTCCATGTAACCCACATCATACTTCTCTCTGGTTTTACCTGCCAGGAGCCTTACTGCCTTGCTATCCTACACGCAGGTGGTGGCAATTTTGTGTTGGCGGATGCATTCAGTCCAATAATAAGTGGTGAGACTATGGATGAGTATAGTGACGAACCCTTACTTGAAGACAAGACATCAAATCTTCAGTTGAGTTGAGCAGTGATGACATAGCTTGAACCCTGAGACAAGACATCAAATCTTCAGATGAGTTGAGCACTAGAAATCAAGAACAACAACACAACTTGTGCTGTCAGTTTGCACTTTGGCATTCTTTGAAAGAAATAGGCCAACCCACCTTGGTGAATGTGTCTGAGCAGCAGCACAGTGCGGTGGTTCCTTGCTGAAGCTTCCTGCAACCTCTGATGGGAGTAGCAGGGCAGTCGACGTCGTTTCTTCACTTAAACCCTGAAGGTGAAGACGTTGGTGAGCAAAGGGTGGTGGGACAAGAACTGAAGAACAAGAAGATACACGAAGGAAATGCTTGCTCAAAGATTAGATAAATCAAATGAATCTCTTTGCATCAGCGCAAAGCAAAGCCCAAGAACTGATTTAAAGCAGCCAGGGTGGATGTGGTGGCGGATGTGAGGATAACCAAAACCAAACCGAACAAAGAAAGCTCGGCAAACCCCTCGTCGGAAACCAGACCAAGATCACCAAGGCCAGCACACGAAGACGAAGCAAATGAAGGAGAAGGCTCACGGACTCACGGCGCGCTGCGTGTACAAGGCGTACGTACCTCGGCGGCTGGCGCAAGGGCGTGTTCGGCGACGCCGTGGTTGTGGTGGACGGCATTGGCAACGGCATCCACCTGCTCTTCCTCGTCGGCCAGGGCTCGTCGTCGGAGCATGGACACCGCGCCGCCGAGCTGGGCGGGCGCGCGGCGAGTTGCGGCAGCGCCCAGCAGCGCCACCGCGCCGGCGAGGTGGGCAGGTGTGTGGCGAGTTGCTGCAGCGCCCAGCAGCAACTCGAAGGCGCCACGACGGCGAAGGCGACGCCGCGGTGCGCGTTCATCCCGGCCCGGCGCGTCCAGAAACAGCGGGTGACGGGGGCGAAGCTGCTGGTCCGGTGCTCCGACGGCCGCGGCGAGCCGCGGCGGCGGTTCTTGCGGCCCCACTTCCACCGAGTCGCACGCCATCTCTGGCTCTTTCCTCCTCTCGCTCGCCTAGCCTAGGTAGCTTCAATCTCCAACGCTCCACTGCGCTAGCTAGCTCTCACGGTCTCACCGGGGCGGAGGCGGAGAGGAGGGGAGGGGAGGTTTCTGATGCTCCCTCTTTGTCCTTGATCGTGCGTGCTTTCCTCTGCCTCTCTCTCTCTCTTCTCCACCTCTTTGTCTGTGCTAGCTGCCCACTCCTTTCCGCACTGTGGCACTCATCAGCTTTTCGTCAGGCGGCGAACGCGCAAGCAAAATTCATCAAAAATCAATTAATGCAAAAGGCACTGTTGTACTCTACATCTGTACACTGGACTGCGTGAGCCTCGTGTCAAAACAAAATCAATTTTTTTTTGCGTTAGGGCCTGTTTAGATGTGGATGAGTTAAAAAAAAAGTGGTAACTTATTTCACACTGATAACTGTGTCTCCTCTCACAGAATACGCTTTCCAATGGTAATTTTTTTTTCCAAACTTTCTGAACTAAACAGGTCCTTAGTTCGGTTTTGAAAGTTTGCGAAATTTACTGTAACAATTTTAAACCAAAGATTAGGAGGACTAAACATGATCTAATTATAAAACTAATTACAAAAATCGCGAGACAAATCTATTAAGCCTAATTAATTCATCATTAAAGATTGTTTACTGTAGCACGATGTTGTCTAATCATGACCTAATTAGACTCATTAGATTCGTCTCGCGAAGTTACTCGGAGGCTATAGAATGGGTTTGTCATTAATCCACATTTAATACCCTTAATTAGTGTCCTAACATTTGATGTGACGGATGAATAGTGAAAAGTTTGTGCAACTAAACAAGTCCTTAATGTGTGAAGGCATAAAATTAAAAGTTGAGAACAGGTTAATGTCTCCAAGGCATAAAAAAATTGTTAAGAGAGAGGAAGCAAAGCCTTACTCACAAAGTGGAATGTTTGTCATTTTTGGCACGAATTAGGATGTGTTTAGATGCACCACATTTTACATAAAGTTTTTACCTTGAGAACTGTATCAGTTTATTTTTTTCTCTCTATGCACGCGATCCAATACATAAATTTTTCACCTTTTTCACCAATCTAAACACCCCTTAATCGTGTGTGTATCACATCAATGTGTGTTCATTCTGCTGTTCATTAGATTGAGCAGTGAATTTGGTGAGTCGTCTCATCTCCTTTACACGTTTCTTTTTTTTTTTGACAAAACAGGATGGGTTTCCCCTGCTGGATAATATATATTAGATAAAGGGGAGCTAAGCTCCAGGTCCAGGTCCTTACACGTTTCTTTTCACACAGAAAAATAAATAGGTCTGCTTCACAGGAACTTAGGGGGTGTTTAGATACCCTCATTTTGCATTCTACCAACCATTTTACATTCTACGTGCTTTCCAATGTACTTTTTTCCCTCTGTGCACGTGGATCGAGGCACACCCATTCTGCAGAACGGCCGGATTCTGCAGAACGGCGGCCGAACTAAACACGCCCTTAGGTAATCCATAACTTTGCGCTTGAGAGATAGAGATGATGATCCACCCCTGGCCGGCGAGCCGAGCGAGACGATCTCATCTCATGATGGCCATGAGATCGAGCAGCAGTTTCTCTCTCTCCCTCTACAGTACAGGATGCAGGCTGCAGACCTGTAGTTTCTTGTGCATCAAATTGCCTGCGAGAGTGAGACTGCCTCTGCCTGGGCACGGCTCGCCTTTTTTTCATTTTCTGAATTTGAATTGAGAGGACACCACACCGTGTTTCATTCTTAATTCGGAATTGTAGCAATTCAGTTGGTTTTTAAATATTCTACACATGGAAATTCAACTTCAACAAAGAATTTTGGTTTACAATTCTGACCAACTTACACGAGTTGAGAATCTCTCACAAACACCTAATTTTAATTTTATTTGGAAGAAAGATGAACGATAAAACCTTGAATGCATGATGAGTGCAGTGGCATACTGGCACTACGCATGCAGTGCACAGTGTTTCGTTGGGAGTCCAAAAAATTTTATAAAAAGGAATCTTTCTTGTATGGAGTACTAAATGAAGTCTATTTGTAAAACCTCTTCACGGATGAGCGTAACTTTTCGAGACGAATCTAATGAGCCTAATTAATCTGTGATTTGCTACAGTAATGCTACAGTAACCATCCTCGAATCGTGCGGTCAAAGGCCTCATTAGATTGGTCTTGCAAATTTACCAGGGGTTATGGAGGTAGTTTTGTAAACTGACTTTATTTAATACCCTTAATTAGTGGTCAAAGGAGGGTGAAAAAATTTTTACCCTCCATCTAAACACGTGCGGCCGTGTTTGGTTTTTTTGCCACAAATTTTGCAAAAAGGAATCTCGCATGCATGGAGTACCAAATGAAGTCTATTTACAAAACCTTTTCACAGATGAGTGCAACTTTGCGCGACGAATCTAATGAGCCTAATTAATCCATGATTTGCTACAGTAATGCTACAGTAATCATCCTCTAATCATGCGGTCAAAGCCCTCATTAGATTCGTCTTGCGATTTTGCCCGGGGTTGTGGAGGTAGTTTTGTTAACTGACTTTATTTAGTACTCCTAATTAACGGTCAAAGTTGCATTTATTACACGGCAAAAAATTTGCCAACCCAACCAAACATGCATGGCAGCGTGGGGTCAGCATTCAAAGCTCTACACATCCCATCCCATCCCATCCCATTCACCACCATCATGCCATCATCCCATGCGCAGGCAGGCTGCAGGCCAATGGCCATTCTTTCCAACGGAAGGCGAAGGCCAATGGCCAACAGGCTTGCGTCTGCTCCTGGTTCTTGCATTTTCTTTTTTTAATAAATTCATTTTGGATTTTTTAATGAATTGATTTATTAAAATAAACGAGTCACACTGGCCCGTTGTACTCCTGGATTACGGGCCCCACTGACATGCACCACAAAAAGAAAAAGAAAATGTCCGCGACGAGGCGTGCGTGGGGAGTTGGGTGGTGTTCCTGTGTGCTCAACTTCTCATCCATTGTACCATGTGGCATATATACTTGGCCTTGTTTAGTTACACAAACTTTTCAAATTTTTCACTATTCATCCGTCACCTCAAATGTTAGGACACTAATTGAGGGTATTAAACGTGGATTGATGACAAAACCCATTCCATAACCCCGGGTAAATTCGCGATACGAATCTAATGAGTCTAATTAGGCCATGATTAGACAACGTCGTGCTACAGTAAATAATCTCTAATGATAGATTAATTAGGCTTAATAGATTCGTCTCCCGATTTTCCATCCATCCGTGTATTTAGTTTTATAATTAGATCATATTTAGTCCTCCTAATCTTCGATTTAAAATTGCTACAGTAAATTTCGCAAACTTTCTCATCGAACTAAACAGGCCAATATGTTCTTCCTAGCCAGACGGATTATAGTGTTTGGTATGGATTTTTTTTCTATCTTGTTTTTCTTGCATCATGTAAAGGCTTTGTATACGAAGAAGAGAAGAAACAAGAAAACGACTTCATATTGGACATGCCCAAATTGCTAAAGTAGGCTCACCGGTTGTAGTAATTTACAAGCGCAAATATATGGGTCAACCTTTTGTATTTTATTAAATGCAAACCTTTTGCGTGTTTTGAATTGTACCTTATGCATGTGAGCTCTCTTAGTTGGTGCTTCTCCTTCCCATTCGTATGGAAATTGTCGGTGTATGAAATGACCAACTAGTAAATTTAGTGGATTGCGCGTTTGGGCTCCGGATGGTTCGCGAGAGGACACAAGGGATTATACTGGTTCAGGCACGAACGCCCTACGTCCAGTGTGAGACAGCTCGTGTTACTCGCGTTGCTCGTAGTAGGGGTTACAAGCGGTCGAGAGAGAGGAGAAGCCTCAAGTCTCTGTGAGTTTCTAAGTGTGGGAGAGCGAGTGTTCTCTATCGGTCGTCCCCTTCCCCTGAGGCCCTATTTTTCCTTTTATACCTCTAGGGCCAGGAGACCTGTACAAGACGTGTTTAACAAAAATGATGGGTAGTAAGAAGCTTGCTGGAGAAGCCTTGCCGCCTGTAGGACACTGTGAACGCTGTTGGAGTAGGTCCTAATCCCGAGCTTATTAAGGTCGTGCACGTCGCTCTACGGCGCATGCGGAGCTGCTGGAACAGTTGCCTCCTTCTGTCACGGCGGGCGGCGCGGCGCAGCCCGTTAATGCTAATAGATAGCGCGATAGATGTACGGCGCGGTAGATGTGCGGCGCGTGCTCCCGACTCCCTATCGTTCCGGGTCCCCCTTGTTGACCCACGACACATGTCCTGGGTGGGGTCGGGCGAGGCGGAGCCAGGTCGACCCAGACGGAATCGGGTCGGCCGAGACGGAGCCAGGTCGGGCGAGACGGAACTGGGTCGGCCGAGGCGGAGCCAGGTCGGCCAAGGCGGAGCCAGGTCGGGCGAGACGGAACTGGGTCGGCCGAGGCGGAGCCAGGTCGGCCAAGGCGGAACTGGGTCGGCCGAGGCGGAGCCAGGTCGGCCCTCCCCCTATCCGATATCTTCCTTGTTTATGGGTCTTATTACGCCCGTCTTCTTCCTGAAACAGCGAGGTCCCACCCGTCGGTGAGAGGGTCGGATATTGATATCCGACAGTAGCCCCCGAGCCTGCTCGGAGGACAGGTGGTTCTCCGAGCAGGCTCCCCTTGGACGCCCGCTCGGATGTCACTCGGGGTGCGCGCGCGAGCGCACCCACCGGGTGTAGCCCCCGAGCCTGTAGGGGAACGGTTGGTTCGTGAAAGGACCTAGGATGTCAACTAGAGGGGAGTGAATAGTTGAAACTGAAAAATTTTCGCTCAAAACACTGTCAGTCACAGAAAGTGCGGAGACTCCGAAGAAAAGTCCGGAGGTTCCGAACAAGTTCGGACACTCCGAAGATTTCTCCGGAGAGTCCGGAGATAATTGCCGAATTGAATATGACAGATCAAACCTCACTGAAAATCAGATCGCCTAATTTCCATACAACCCTGGGATGTATACAATCCAATTCAAGTGTCACTTGCAGCAGGAACCTTCATAGATGATAGATCGGGACCAAACCCTAGAATATAGCACAATAGCAACAAGTAGCACAAGAACAAAAACAAACACAAGGAGACACAGGGATTTAAGACCCGGAGTTCAGTCCCACACAAGGAACCTACGTCTCCGTTGAGGAGCCCACGAAGGGCGGGTTTATCCACCAAACCACTTTCCTCTTCCTCAATCAACCCAAGGGTCAAATGAAGAACTTACTCAGCTGTAGGGGTAATACAAACTTCTCAAGACAACCACAGCGGATTGGTTGCTCTTGATTGACGCCTAGTCGTCTAGGAGCTTGAAGCTCCAAGAATAAAGAACGCGATTTACCGGCTTGAAGGCGACCGAGGTGCTCAAATGATGGGGAATCAGCTCACAAGCACAATCTCTTGAACTCCACTCAATCCCTCACCAAATCTACCTTGAGAAGCAAGAGGGAGTAAAAAGAGGAAAGGAAATCGCCTTTGGAGGCTTCAGTTCGAAAAGGAGTCAGAGAGAGGAGAAAGGAGGGGACCGGAGGGGTAAAAATACCCGTTCAGCCGAAATAGCCGTTGTACCTGTTAAGTTCCGGAGTCTCCGAACAATTTTCCGGAGTCTCCGAACTTTCTGGAGAACACCTCCTCCAGACACCAAAGTCCGGACACTCCGAACAAATGTCCGGAACCTCCGAAACTTCACAGGTAAAGCACTCTAAACTAATTTCCCAGTGAAGTGCAAGTGCAAGGTGTCTCTCATGGATAAGTTAGATGATATTTTGAGCACCTTGTCACCACCAAGCTAGTTTTTCGGCATCCCTCTTGATAGTACGGTTTTCCTAAACTCAATATTCAATAGAATAAAAATTAATCTTCGTGTAAGCTTCAATCATGCTTTCATTTCCCTTTTTGAGTGCTATATTTCACCAAATGTTTCCTATTGATTTCACCTGTTACCTGTGCATAGCCTCATTGCAAACATTAGATACTAAAGCGTGTTGTCATTAATCAACCAAAACCTAAGAGGATCATAGATGCACTTTCAATCTCCCCCTTTTTGGTGATTGATGACAACACCCTTTACAAGATAATCATTTAAGCAATAGTGAATTTCAGTAAATGAACTCCCCCTTAATATGTGCATTTGTGTTGAATTCAAGTATTGACCATAACAATGTCAATTTGCACATTAAGAGGGACAAGAGATCAACATGTGTATCCAACATCAACAAGTACTCAAGAATATATACCTAATACACTAGAGCAATGCATATGACAGTTATGCACAACATTCTGTAACAGAAAAGAGAGAACAGCCAGGGAGTCCGGAGTGTCCGGAGAAAAGTCCGGAGTGTCCGAACAGGTTCGGACACTCCGAAGAATTCTTCGGATACTCCGAAAATCCTACTGCCAAAACACAATCACCACATTAAACAGATCAGAAAAATTTCACAGAAAATCACAGGATTAATTCTAAGAAAGCAGTAGCAGTTCAAGTTCACCACAAAGCCTTCAAGCAAGAGTTCAGGCCCCAAGTACTACACACACAAGTACTTAAGTTATTACACAACTTTGTCCATTACATAAATAGATAGATATTTCACTCCCTCTTTGGCATCAAGCACCAAAAAAAGGGAATGAAATGGCAGGCAGCAGCAGCTAATCATCATCATCTTCAGGCTCTTCCTCGCTCGTGTCCTCGTCCTCCTTATCATCATCATGCTCATGGTAGTTTGGGGGCTCCTCCTCTGAAGTTTCTGCATCATAATCAACGATCTTGGAGGGGCCAGCTGAGGTGCTAGGACCAGCAGAGAAAGGAGCACCATAAGAAGGAGCAGTGTAAAACTGATCAGTATAGGATGGTGGTGCTGTAAATGGAGGAGTGGTTGGCACATCAGCTGGGGCATTGTCCTCGGCATCCCATTCATCAAACGGATCAGGAATGTCAGGCATCTCATGATAGGGATCTGTGGGCAGCCCCAAGTGACCCTTGATCTCAATTATGTCCCTGCGGTTCTCATTAGTGTCTTTAGCCAATTGCTTGCACAAACAAAAGATAGACTTAAACACTTTCTTAACCATAGAACCCTTCTTTGGCCTTGATGAACTAGGAGTAGGCCGTGCAGGAGTAGGAGCATCAGATGGTGCAACATAGGAATCACGAGATGGCACAGGTTGAGGAGAAGGACCACCACGGGTGGGTGGGGGGCATCACCTTGCCTAGGCCTTAGGTGTAAGGGCTCATGCATCACATCCTTAGGATAGGTGACCTTGGTGACTTTCTCAATCATATACATGACATAGGCAGCATAAGGAAATCCAATTCTAGCATCATATGTAGCTCTTTTTAACTCATTCCACATGTAATCAAAGATGCAAAAGGGCACATCGAGCTCACCCATGTGATGAAGCAGATTTGGAGCATTAGCATGAAGGCCTGTGGAGTCCCCACTCTTGGGATCAATGGTCACCCTGAACATGTTGTTAGATGATGAAAGTATGGCAAAAGATTGTTGCTTTTTCCCTCATGAGCCAAGATTGGGTTATAGAACATATAGGCCACATCAATAGGCTTGAGTTTCTTCTCCTCATGAATGCAAGGCCTCATGTTATCCTTAGAGCCAAGCCCCAACAGCCTAGAGAAATTCACATAATCAATGCTATAGTGAATCCCCTCAGTAGTCCAGTGAATGGAGTTATCCTCGGGCTCATGATAATAACTGGTATGAAACTGAGCAATGATTTCCTCATTCCAATTGTACCTAAACCCCATCAACTCATACAAATCAAATTCAGTGCACTTAGCTACAACTTGAGCAAAATGTGGATCATTTGTGGACTCATAGTACTGCCAATCTACCCATTGCATAGCATTGATTGGGGCCTTGTTCTTCCTTCTAAGGACAGTCACATAGAAATCTCTATGAAATTCATTCCAAAACCTATAGTCCATGCTCTCAAGTTGCTGATATTCATAGGGGTTTTTCTTCCTTTCTTGCTCCACTACAAGTTTCTGACCTTTATAGTCCCTTGGCATAGAGATAGCAAAGCCAGGCTTAGGTTGGGGACTACGCATTCTAGGAAAGTATTCTGCCTTTTCTTGATCGGGTCCAAACTCAACATTGATATGCACAGGAGTGTTAGGACAGACCTGATTAGCACCTCCCCTTCTTCTGAAATTCTTTGGTGGAGGAGGAGTTGGAGCAGCCCTTGAACGCATAACTGATGGTGCCATCAGTGGAGGAGGGGCTGGATGAGGAGCATACTGAGGTGCACTTGAAGAACCTCCAGCTTCAGCAGCTGCAGCAGCACGAGTCCTTCGAGGACGAGGTGGAGGAATCACCTCTTGCTCTTCTTCCTCAATCTCTCCTTGGCGACTAGGATCGTGCCTTGTTTTGATGCGGCGATTGGCATCTGGACCATGAGTCAAGCGCTTCCTCCCCATGCCTAGTCACAGAAGAAATCCCATATGGATAAGCAAAAGATTATAAAAGATTTTGATAGATAACCAAGGGATTTGGACAGGAAGTTTCGGAGACTCCGAAAAAAAGTCCGGAGAGTCCGGAACCTACTGTACAAACCCTAGAATTTGGGGATCCGAAGATTGAGCCATGGAAATTCAACAAGATCATTGGGGAACATAGCAGGGGTCCTAGGGAGTCTATTCCTCAAAGGAAATCCAAATCCATGGGCCACATTTGTAGATCGGGCAAAAACTTGAAAGAGTACCTTGAATGGAGATGGAGATGGATTCCAAACTTGAATCCAAGGATCCTTCGGAGTTTCCACACCTTGGATTGGAGGATTCACAAGTTCTCTCGCCTTTCCCTTGGTTGGATTGAAGAATCGCCGGATTTGGAAGAGAGGAACGGAGCAGGGGCGGCGGCGGTGAAAAAGAGTTCGACTGGGTAAAAATGACCGGTTGACTGAGCGTCCAGGGTTAAATACCCCGCCAGTTCCGGAGTCTCCGGAAAAAGTTTCGGAGAGTCCGAAACCTCCGGAGGTTCCGAAGAAATCTCCGGAGAGTCCGCTCCCCCTGAGTCTTTGCTTCCATAAAGATAGATTTGGACAGAAGATTGAGAGGAAATACTTGTTATATAGTCCTAAGGGCCTGAGAAACCTATTCACTTGGATTTAGCCAGCAAACAAGCAATGAGAACAATAAATCCAAGTGAATAGTTGAGTGAAGAACCAATTTTTGCAAAACCTAACCACACAATTCTAAAACAGGATTAACTTTTGAAAACCTATCTAATGCACTTTCAATTTTGTGTCCAAGGTTTCAAGCCAAGTTACGAGAATCCAAGATGTTTAGTTCACTTCTCAAAGCACAAAACCTTTGCTCATCTAGAGGCTTAGTGAAGATATCGGCAAGTTGCCTCTCTGTGCTTACATGTTGTAGAGCAATATCTCCCTTAATCTCATGATCCCTTAAGAAATGATGTCGTATGTCTATGTGCTTTGTTCGGGAGTGTTGCACCGGGTTGTTAGCTAGCTTGATTGCACTCTCATTGTCACACAAGAGTGGAATCTTACTAAACTCACAACCAAAGTCACTCAAGGTTTGCCTCATCCATAAAAGTTGAGCACAACATGCTCCCGCCGCGACGTATTCAGCCTTGGCGGTGGATAGGGCAACGGAATTTTGTTTCTTAGAACTCCAAGATACTAGGGACCGGCCAAGAAATTGACACGTTCCCGTTGTACTCTTTCGATCCACTTTGCAACCAGCATAATCGGAATCCGAATAGCCAAGCAAACCGAAAGTGGAGCCTTTGGGATACCATAAGCCAATGTTAGGAGTGTATACCAAATATCTTAAGATTCTCTTAACAGCCACAAGATGGCATTCCTTAGGATTGGCTTGAAATCTAGCACACATGCACACACTAAGCATGATATCGGGCCTAGATGCACAAAGGTAAAGAAGAGATCCAATCATGGAGCGATATACCTTTTGGTCCACGGCCTTACCTTCTTCGTTGAGGTCAAGATGTCCATTAGTTGGCATTGGAGTCTTGATGGGCTTGGCATTCTCCATGTCAAACTTCTTGAGCATATCTTTGGTGTACTTGGTTTGACTTATGAAGGTGCCATCTTTGAGTTACTTGATTTGAAATCCAAGGAAGAACTTCAACCCACCCATCATGGACATCTCAAACCTCTTTGTCATTATCCTACTAAATTCTTCGCACCAAGCTTTGTTAGTAGAACCAAATATAATGTCATCGACATATATTTGGCATACAAATATATCTTTATCAACTTTGCGAGTAAATAAAGTAGGGTCAACTTTGCCTATTTCAAAGTTCTTCTTTATGAGAAAGTCCTTAAGGCATTCATACCATGAGCGCCTTATGGAGCTTGAAAACATGATTAGGATACTTTGGGTCTTCAAATCCGGGTGGTTGCTCAACATATACCAATTCGGAGATTGGTCCATTTAGAAAGGCGCTCTTCACGTCCATTTGATATAGCTTGAAATCATGGTGAGTAGCATAGGCAAGTAGTATACGAATTGACTCAAGCCTAGCTACAGGGGCATAAGTCTCACCAAAGTCCAAACCTTTGATTTGTGTGAAGCCTTGAGCCACCAATCGAGCTTTGTTCCTTGTTACCACCCCATGTTCATCTTGTTTGTTGCGGAAGACCCATTTTGTGCCAATGACGTTGTGATTTGGTCTTTCGACCAAGGACCAGACTTCATTCCGAGTGAAGTTGTTCAACTCCTCTTGCATGGCCATCACCCAATCCGGATCATCCAAGGCTTCTTCTACCTTTAGGGGTTCCAAAGAGGAAACAAACGAGTAATGTTCACAAAAATTTGCCAATCTAGATCGAGTGGTTACCCCTCTTTGAATACTCCCAAGTATGTTGTCAACGGGATGGTCCCGTTGAACACTTTGATGCACTCTTGGATGTGGGACTTGAGTATGGTGCTGAATATCTCCATCTTCATTTTCTTCCGCTTCAGCTTCAGAGTCTTCAATCAGGTCAGGAGCATTTCCTTCAGGATTTCCGGAGGTTCCGGAAAATTGTCCGGAGTCTCCGGAACCTGCGGAGCCTCCGAAGATTTGTCCGGAGTCTCCGGAGATGTCAGCATTTCTGCCTGCAGCAGGTTCATTTGTCCCTGCCACTTGTTCTTCCTCATCTTCATTTTCCTGAGGCCTGATTTCTCCAATTGCCATCCTCTGAATTGCCCTATGAGACGGTTCCTCTTGACCTAAAACATGTGGATCAACTTGCTCTACTTGAGAGCCATTAGTCTCATCAAACTTCACGTCACTCGCAATTTCAACACAGCCGGTGGCTTTGTTGAAAACACGATAGGCATGAGAGTTTGAGGCATAACCAAGAAGAAAACCTTCATTTGATTTAGGGGCAAACTTAGAACTTCTAGGTTTCTTATCAAGAATAAAACATTTGCATCCAAAAACCTTAAAGTAAGACACATTTGGCTTGTTACCGGTGAGAAGCTCATATGAGGTCTTTTGAAGAATCTTGTGGAGGTAGAGTCGGTTGATGGCATGACAAGCGGTGTTAATAGCTTCGGCCCAAAATTGGTCCGAAACCTTGTACTCATCTAGCATTGTCCTTGCCATCTCAATGAGTGTACGATTCTTCCTTTCAACAATTCCGTTTTGTTGAGGTGTGTATGGGACAGAGAACTCATGACCAATGCCTTCCCCATCAAGGTAGGCTTCAATGTTGGAGTTCTTGAACTCGGTTCCATTGTCACTTCTCACCCTCTTGATGGTCTTCTCAAACTCATTTTGGGCTCTCTTTGCAAATTTCTTGAACACTTCTTGCACCTCACTTTTGTCATGCAAAAAGAACACCCAAGTGAAACGAGAATGATCATCAACAATTACAAAACCATATTTGTTACCGCCAATGCTTATGTAGGCCACGGGTCCAAAGAGATCCATGTGGAGTAGTTCAAGTGGCCTTGTTGTCTTCATGACGCTTGTTGACGGATGTGGATTTCCAACTTGTTTCCCGGCTTGACATGCACTGCAAAGTCTATTTTTCTCAAAAGTCACATTGGTTAGTCCAAGAATATGATCACCTTTGAGAAGCTTGTTCAAGTTTCTCATTCCCACATGAGCTAGTCGGCGATGCCATAACCAGCCCATGCTAGACTTTGCCATCAAGCAAGCGTCAAGTTGAGTTTTCTCCAAAGTGAAATCCACAAGGTAAAGCTTTCCTTTGAGTACACCCTTGAAAGCAATGGAGCTGTCATTTCTTCTTGAGATGGTCACACCCTCATTAGTGAACAAACAATTGTAACCCATCTCACAAAGTTGAGATACGGATAGTAAATTGTAATCCAAGGATTCAACAAGAAAGACATTTGAAATTGAATGATCGGTAGAGATAGCAATTTTACCTAACCCCATTACCTTTCCTTGACTTCCATCACCAAATACAATATTGTCACTTGCATTTTCATTTGCCTCAAAGGAAGTGAACATCTTCTTCTCTCCGGTCATATGATTGGTGCACCCACTATCAAGCACCCATTTTGATCCGCCGGAGGAGTAGGCCTACAAAACAATTTAAGCTCTAGTTTTAGGTACCCAATGTTGCTTGGGTCCTAGAGTGTTAGTCACAAGAACTTTGGGCACCCACACATTTCTTTTAATCAATGTGTCCCTAGTGCGATACCCAACATACTTGGCAACCACCTTATCATTGTGGTCCCAAGTCAATACATAATCGGCATAATAAGAACCTTGAGCAGCTGTCTTCTTTGTCTTTGTTTGAGGAGCTGCTCTTACCTCTTGTGGTCTAATTGGTTGAGTGACCACTACCTTAGTTGGCTTTGCTTGTGGTCTCTTCCTTTGATGTGTCATGCCATCCAATAGACCACCATTCTTACCTATGCCGGACTTGCTTTGGTTCTTGATGAAAGGAATGGGTTCAACATTTCCTTGCTCACTCTTACCAATGCCCTTTCCTTTCACAAAGCCAAATTTCTGCATGTATTGAGTACCAAACCCCTTGGTATGGTTCTCAAACTTACCAATGTTGTCCTCCTTTGGAGAATAATCTTGTTGAACAAAAGATGTAAGCCTTGCAATTTCTTTCTTCATAGCATGCATCTCGGCAAGGTTAGTAGCATAGGCTTTAACATCAATATTGAAGCATTTATCACAACCATTACTAGTGGAGGGAATAGATGGTTGGGTTGCATCCTTAGAGTTAGACGAGGTGCTTTCCCAAAGAGTATTAAATTGAACTTCAAGAGCCGTGTGTTTGGCATTTAAACATGAGAAGTTTTCTTGAAGTTTCTCATTCATACTCTTTAGGCTATTTGATTCATCATTGGCTAAGTCTAGTTTCTTGCGCAACTCATCAACCTTTTCTTTCTCTTTAGCATAAGACTTTTCAAGAGCAAGAAGGTTATCAATTTTGACTTTGAGCAAGTCCTCTTGCCTCTTGAAACTCTTCCTTTGTTCGGAAAGAGATTCCTCAAGAGAGACGGTTTTCTCTCGCTCAAGTCTAATCAATTCTTCTTGCTCCTCAAGAGCATCATCCCGGTTATCTATCTCCTCCAAAAGTTTTATTATTTTAGATGTGGCCCTTTTATCTAAGTTCATTGTGCTATCATCATCTTCACTATCATGGTCACTATCACTAGAAGGAGAATCGGATATCACCTTGGGTCCTTTAGCCATGAGGCAAGTTGGTGGAGCATCATCTTAATCATCGGTGATGTAGCCAAATAGTGTTGATGAAGTTGAGGATGCTTGTATGGCAATGGTTGCAACTTCCTCATCATCGGAATCGGAGCTCTCTTCATTAGAATCCCACTCAATGCCAAGGTGAGCTTCTCCGGTGTGCTTCTTCTTGTAGTGACTCTTGTTCTTGTGTTCCTTGTTGTCCTTGTCTTCCTTGTGATCTTCCTTCTCATGTGGACAATCAACAATAAAATGACCTTCTTTCCCACACCTAAAGCAAGCTCTCTTTGAGTTTCTCTTGGTTGTGCTCTTCTTGTACTTCCCTTTGACATATCCTTCTTTCTTCATGGCTTTTCTCAATCTTCTCATGAACAAGGCTGCCTCTTTAGAGTCATCCGAATCTTCATCATCATTATTTGAAGTCTTTTGGACTTCCTTTTCTTTGCCTTTGTTGCTTGCCTTGAGAGCAACCCCACTTCCCTTCTCAAGTTGCTCATGAAGTTTGGAGAGTTCATGAGAAAGCTTTGCTTCCTTGACGGTCATGAGATGTTCTTCCATTCTCCCAATCATATTTGCGGGAGAGAACTTCTTGAATCCTCTCTTCTCTCTAATCAAGATGGGTAGGTTCACATCTCTAGCCATATAAGCCGTAAGAATCTTGTCAACAACCCCTCTATCATTCCATTTGGTGCTTCCAAGAGATCTTATCTTGTTGATAATCTTGTTCAACCTATCATACATCTCTTGTGGGCCTTCATCATCCTTGATAGAGAACCGATTGAGTTCGGCTTCCAACACTCTTATTCTACTTTCCCTTACTTTCCTTGTCCCTTGATGGTTGACTTGAAGTGTGTCCCAAACATCTTTGGCAGTGCGCAAACACTCAACCTTGTTGTATTCTTCGGGGTTCAAGGCACTAAAGAGTAAGGTCATGGCTTGTGCATTGTGTTGGATTTCAAACTCTTGATCTTGACTCAACGGTCCTCTTCCCTTGGGCATTGTGACACCTACACACACAATCTTCCAAAGGGCCGGATTGACCCCTATCAAATACGCCTCCATCAAGCGAGACCATTGGTTATAACCATTCCCATCAAAGCGAGGTGGTTTACCAAGGTTCACCGATTGAGACGGAATAGAGTTGCTCAAACGAGAATAATCGAAATGAACTTGGTTAGTATGATCATTTCTTACGGACTTGAAGGACTTGTCATCATCGTCGGAGTCCTCATCTTCGGATGATTCTTCATGATCATCACCTGTTCGTCTTTGAGAGTGTATGTCCTTGGTAGAGGGTCCGCTAGTCTCCCTTCTAGCTTGAGGGTCACCATCACCACCTGTGGGAAGGGTCGGTTGTTCCTCCGGAGTTGACATCTTTAATCTCCGAGCGGTTAAGCTCTAATATGGAGAGCCAAGCTCTGATACCAATTGAAAGGACCTAGGATGTCAACTAGAGGGGGGTGAATAGTTGAAACTGAAATTTTTTTGCTCAAAACACTGTCAGTCACAGAAAGTGCGGAGACTCCGAAGAAAAGTCCGGAGGTTCCGAATAAGTTCGGACACTCCGAAGATTTCTCCGAAGAGTCCGGAGATAATTGCCGAATTGAATATGACAGATCAAACCTCACTGAAAATCAGATCGCCTAATTTCCATACAACCCTGGGATGTATACAATCCAATTCAAGTGTCACTTGCAGCAGGAACCTTCACAGATGATAGATCGGGACCAAACCCTAGAATATAGCACAATAGCAACAAGTAGCACAAGAACAAAAACAAACACAAGGAGACACAGGGATTTAAGACCCGGAGTTCAGTCCCACACAAGGAACCTACGTCTCCGTTGAGGAGCCCACGAAGGGCGGGTTTATCCACCAAACCACTTTCCTCTTCCTCAATCAACCCAAGGGTCAAATGAAGAACTTACTCAGCTGTAGGGGTAATACAAACTTCTCAAGACAACCACAGCGGATTGGTTGCTCTTGATTGACGCCTAGCCGTCTAGGAGCTTGAAGCTCCAAGAGTAAAGAACGCGATTTACCGGCTTGAAGGCGACCGAGATGCTCAAATGATGGGGAATCAGCTCACAAGCACAATCTCTTGAACTCCACTCAATCCCTCACTCAATCCCTCACCAAATCTACCTTGAGAAGCAAGAGGAAGTGAAAAGAGGAAAGGAAATCGCCTTTGGAGGCTTCAGTTCGAAAAGGAGTCAGAGAGAGGAGAAAGAAGGGGACCGGAGGGGTAAAAATACCCGTTCAGCCGAAATAGCCGTTGTACCTGTTAAGTTCCGGAGTCTCCGAAGAATTTTCCGGAGTCTCCGAACTTTCTGGAGAACACCTCCTCCAGACACCAAAGTCCGGACACTCCGAACAAATGTCCGGAACCTCCGAAACTTCACAGGTAAAGCACTCTAAACTAATTTCCCAGTGAAGTGCAAGTGCAAGGTGTCTCTCATGGATAAGTTAGATGATATTTTGAGCACCTTGTCACCACCAAGCTAGTTTTTCGGCATCCCTCTTGATAGTACGGTTTTTCTAAACTCAATATTCAAGAGAATAAAAAATAATCTTCGTGTAAGCTTCAATCATGCTTTCATTTCCCTTTTTGAGTGCTATATTTCACCAAATGTTTCCTATTGATTTCACCTGTTACCTGTGCATAGCCTCATTGCAAACATTAGATACTAAAGCGTGTTGTCATTAATCAAGCAAAACCTAAGAGGATCATAGATGCACTTTCAGTTCGCCTATAGGCTGAAGTGAGATTTGTTTTTTCTTACCGGTGCGCGCGAGCGCACCCGGTGGGTGTAGCCCCCGAGCCTGTAGGGGAACAGTTGGTTCGCCTATAGGCTAAAGTGAAATTTGTCTTTTCTTGTTCCCGGCGGTTGCAGCCCCCGAGCCGACGGATGAGCTGTCAGGTCGCCCGAAAGCTTTCCGTCACCTCGGGTCAGTCCCAGCAGGACGACGCCGCGTTCTGTCCAACGGACCGGGACATGATCCGCTTTTTTCAGGGGTACCGTCTTTCTCGATCTGAGTGCACACGCTTCCGCTGCGTTTGGACAGTGCTTCCGTCATGCTTGCTCTGCCTCCCTTTCGAGCCGTCACGTCGTCCTTTTCGAGCTCACTGTTCGCTCGTGAGGCTCAGGCGTCCTGAATGATGGGCCGCGTGGCGCGTCCCCACGCCCTATCGGGGGGTTGGCTCGGGCATTTCTGTGCTATAAATAGGATCCTCCGGCCCTTCCTCTCGGGGCATCCGGTCATCCCGCTTCCTCTTTCTCTTGTTAGCATGAGATTCCCGGCGTGGGAACCGCCTCGGGGGCGTCCTCCCGGCCCGAGGGGCGGGAGAGTAGCTTGCTGATGCCACAAGAATGACTGCGACCTTAGGGAGTTTCGGCGTGGAGGGACGCCGTTCGGTGTCACAAGTGAAGGGCGGTTCCACCCCCGGCGGCTCTTTCCGTCGGTCCTCTCCGCCTCGGCGGCGGTGGACTGGGTTTGAGGGGGAGTGCGCCGGTGGAACTGTCGCCGTCTCCTCCATTTGCCTCGCCAGGGCAGTTGCGGGAGTCGTATACAGCCACCGGCGCGCTCCTCATCCTTCCTTGGGCGCCGATGTGATGCCGTCGCCGGCGCCGGTCGGTCCCGAGGCGATGGAGAGAGTCTGTGGTGATTCTCCGTCGTCGCGCCGCCGTAGCGCGAGCCTCTGCCGAGCTCCCCCCATGGTGTTGGCGGGCGGGGAGATGCTACAAGAAGGACTGCGACGTTCAGCAGCTCGGCCCTCCTCGTGGCACCGAAGCCCCCGCGCCTTTCGCCGTCCGACCTCGCCGCCAAGGGTGGCGAAATCCGTTTGTACTATTCCACGGTCCTTGACCGAGTATACTTTTCACCCTTATCCAAGAACAAAGGAGTTTGGTTGGTTCTGGATCCTTTCTGCGACCGCGCGGTCGGTCTCTTTTCGCGATTCCAGCTTCCCTATGTATCCCCGGCCGTGGCCGGGAGGGAGGCCGTTTCGTCTTTTCATCGTTTTCCCCTCACGCAATCCCTCCGCGGGACGGAAGGTTAGGGCACGCCTCGTGTTTTGCCACTTAGGCCGAAACACGGCTCCTGGTGAGCTACTAACGGGCTAGATCGAGCGAGGCCTCGGTCCTCCTCCGAGAGAGGACCGTCGGATCAACTGGTGACCGACCTCGGAAAGTCCCCAGAGCTCCCGACCCCCTTAGTTCCCGTGATCGTCCGACCGACCACAGGGGCTCGTTGCCTCTCTTCGAGGAGATACATGGGGTCAGGAGTTCTTAGGCTCGAACGCAGGTCGGGGCGTCCTCAGCACTCGTGTGCCGAGGCTACGGCCTCTTAGTGGGCCCGCCCGTCTCTGCCCCTTCGCTCGGACGCTTCAGAGCGGCCGTCGGACCCTAAGGCCGGCCTTCGAACTCTTGGGCTGTTTTTCTCGATTCCGCGTTGTGTCTTCCCGGCCCAAGAACGGCCCAAGTTTGTTTTATTTTCCCTGAAAAATAAACGCGCGAGAAAAGGGAAACAGGAGCGTACGCGGAATAAATAAAAGGGGAGACGGGGTATGGAATGCGAAGGGTTTAGAGAGAGAGAGAGCCCGGGCGCGAGTCCCGGGACGTGGGAGACGTGGGCGATCGGGGGCGCGCGTCGTGGGTCGTGTGGGCCCCACGAGCCGCGGCGCAGGTGGGAGACCCGAGGCGTCCCGCCTGCTCCCTTACCTGCCTATTTAAGGCGGAGAGGAGGGAGGGCCGGACCTTCTTCTTCCTTCGCCTGCCTGCCCCTTGGATTGCCGCCGCCGCCTGCAAAAGAGCTGGTGCCTTTCTCCCTCTTTCCCATCGCTTTCCCCGCTTTCACGCCATGGCCTGGTCTCGTTCCTCCGTCACAGAGGGTGAGCTTGAGCGCTTGGTGGGGCGCGGGCTCCTGTGCCCGCGGACCGACCTCGTGGAGTGGATGGCGCCAGGCAACGAGGAAGTCCCCGCCCCGTCCGACGGGTACGTGGTGTCCTTCGTCCCCTTCCATGAGCGGGGTCTGGGGCTTCCTCCTCATTTCTTTCTCCGCGGCCTCCTCCACTATTACGGGATTGAGCTTCAACACCTCAATCCCAACGGACTGCTTCACGTGGCGGTGTTCGTCGCCCTGTGCGAGGGGTATCTCGGAATCGAGCCCCATTTCGACCTCTGGAGGTCTTACTTCCATGTCGAGGAGGTGAAGAAGGATGGGCGGCCGAGGCCTCATGGCTGCGCCGGGATTAGACTACGCACAGGCCAGGGCGAACGCTACCTCCAGCTTCCTTGGATCACCACCAACAAGGGGTGGCAACACCGGTGGTTTTATCTTCGGAGCGACCCGGGCGCTCCCTTCCCGGCCTTTACAGGGAGGCTCATCGAGGGGCGGCCGGACTGCTGGCATTGGGGCCCGCCCAAGACGGACTGTCCACACCTGACCGGACTTCGTGCCGCAGTCGCCCGCCTTCGCGAGCTGGGGGTCACCGGCCCCGGGGTTGTCGCGGCATACCACTCGCGTCGCGTACTCCCTCTGATGGCCCGCCGGCTGCGATTGGACGAGATGACCCTGGCGGCGGACTGGACCGGGTCGGTGATGGCGGTCGGGGAGCTCTCAGATGAGGAGGTGAGCGCCCGCCTTCGCGAGGCGGTGCAGAGCGGGTCCGCGGCGTATCCGATGCCGGATCACCCCGTCATGCTCCCCATGGGCGAATCCCTCATCCCGGTAAGACGTTGGGGTTTTTCCTTTGTCGTTTATGTCTGAATCCGGCGAGCCACCTGAGTTTTTTCTTCTTCAGCACCCCCTGGTCTACAAGCCCTCTCGGCCCCCGCTCCCTGAGGACGCGGCCGTTCGGGCCGCGAACCGCGCGCGAGCAGAGGCCGCCCGTCTGAAG
>QPGU01000596.1:0-10454 GCA_004135705.1 Alloteropsis semialata | reverse complement strand
CCTTGGGCGAAGCAGCGGCGGCGGACCGCGCGACGATCGAGCGTCTGGAGAACGAGGCGCGCGATCTTGAGGAGCAGCTGCTGCATGAGGGGGACGAGCATGACGCTCTCCGTACGGTGGTCGGCGTCGTGCTCGATGACCTTAAAGTACGGTCGGAGCGAGGGTCGAGCTCGCTGCTCGCCGAGGTGGAACGCATCCCGGTTCGGGCTCGGGCCATGGCGAGCGACGGGCTCTTCCTCGGGGTGCGCCGGGCCTTTGCGGTCGCTCGCTCCCACTACTCCGAGATTGGCCTGAAATACCTCGCCAAAGGGTTCGCTCCTGGCACGACGGAGACGGAGGTGACCGCGCTCGAGGAGGAGGTGTCGTCGCTGGCGTCCGTCCTCGCCGCCAAGACTGCAGAGGAAGAAGGGCCGTGGGCGCCCTGATTAGTTTTTCTTTTTCTTTTGCTCTTTAGACAGTTGAGCTCATCTTTGTAATGAACTTAAGCGTCTGCGTCGTTAACACTCGGCCTTTCGCGTTTCCTTGGCTAAGCCGTCAGGGCATGCTTAGACTAAAGCGAGCCATGCGGTTTGCCAGTGAGCCGTTCGAACCGTTGCCACTGGGGCCTTTGTTCTTTCGGCGTTCCGACCGGCAAGCGCGTGTCACTTTGTTATCCGGCACCCCCTTTTTCCTTAGTCTTAGATACGTGAATCTGCCGAGGGTCAAGGACCCGGGGGACGTAGGTTAGCCCCCGAGTGACGTCCGATCCTTGGCCAGCGGACAAGGGTCGGGCGTCGCTTTTTAAAACGAAAAGGATGCGTTTAAACGAAAATAGGGAGGCGGCCTGGAGCAATCAGGGATAGAAACGACGTAGCTGTTCGATGTTCCAGGCGTTGGTGTATTCCTCTCCTTCCGCGTTCTTCAGCTTGTACGAGCCAGGTCGGAGGACTTGGGAGACGATGAACGGGCCCTCCCAAGGTGATGAGAGCTTGTGTTTACCCTTGTTGCTTTGAACGAGGCGTAGCACCAAATCGCCGACCTGGAAAGCTCGGCCCCTAATGCGCCGAGCGTGGTAGCGCCGTAGGGACTGCTGGTACTTCGCCGAGTGGGCCAACGCGACTTCCCTGGCCTCTTCTAGCTGGTCGGCCGCGTCCTCGAGGGAGGTCTGGTTGCCCTCGTCGTCGTAGGCGCGGACGCGCGGGGAGCCGTAGTCGAGGTCGATCGGGAGCACGGCTTCTGACCCGTACACCATGAAAAATGGGGTAAAGCCCGTCGCGCGACTCGCCGTCGTGCGCAGGCTCCAGACCACCACCGGGAGCTCTTCGACCCAGAGTCCTCCAAACTTTTTCAAGCGCTCGAATATCCGGGGTTTGAGTCCTCGCAGGATCAAACCATTCGCGCGCTCTACTTGCCCGTTTGTGCGAGGGTGTGCGACGGCGGCCCAATCGACCCGTATGTGATACTCATCACAGAACCGCAGGAATTTCTTCCCGGTGAACTGGGTTCCGTTGTCTGTGATGATCGAATTGGGGACGCCGAAGCGATGAACGATGTCGAGGAAGAATTTGACGGCTTCCTCTGATCGGATCGTTGCGATCGGTCGGACTTCTATCCACTTGGTGAACTTGTCAACGGCAACAAGTAAGTGGTCGAAACCCCCGGGCGCCTTCTTGAGGGGCCCAACCATGTCCAATCCCCAGACCACGAACGGCCAGGTGATGGGGATCGTTTGTTGGGCCTGTGCAGGGAGGTGCGTTTGCCTTGCAAAGAACTGGCACCCTTCGCAGGTGCGCACGATCTTAGTGGCGTCCCTTACCGCCGTCGGCCAGTAGAACCCCTGTCGGAACGCGTTTCCGACAAGGCTGCGAGGGGCGGCGTGGTGGCCGCACGCGCCCTCGTGGATGTCCCTCAACAGCTCCTCACCCTGGTCGGCGGAAATACACCGTTGTAGGATTCCTGTGGGGCTGGGTCGGTACAGCTCGCCTCTATGATCGCGTAAGACTTGGCGCGCCGAGCAACACGGCGGGCCTCCGTCTTGCCCGTCGGGAGTTGTTCCCGCAGCAAGTAGTCGAGGAACGGTCGCCGCCAATCCGGGGCGCTGGGCTCCGGTCCCAGGTCTTCGGTCAGCGTCGCAACGGCAAGAGCGAGCAGGTCGGATAGAGCTTGGCCGGTCGGCTCGGCGCCGACTCCCGACCCCTCCGTGACCTCGGCCCCGTTCTCGCCAGCCCCCGAGTCCGGAGCGCCCCGTCCCGCGGAGTCTCGGTCGTGCGGTTCAGTTTGCGCCGCGCAGGGGAGCTTTATCGAAGGGCTTTGCTGGTCGCTGGCGAAGATTCCGCTCGGGACGGGCTCCCGTCCGGAGGCTTTCTTCGCCAGGGCGTCGGCAGCCTCGTTGAACCGCCTTTTGATATGTCGGAGCTCGAGGCCATCGAATTTGTCCTCGAGCTTTCGTACTTCCTGGCAGTACGCAGCCATGGTCTCGCTTTCGCAGCTTGACTCTTTCATGACCTGGTTAACCACGAGTTGGGAATCGCCTCGGATCTCGAGGCGTCGTATTCCTAACTCGATAGCTACCCTCAGGCCATTGATCAGGGCCTCGTACTCGGCCGCGTTGTTGGAGGCAGGGAAGTGTAGCTGGATCACGTACCCGAGGGGCGAAACGAAAACTAAACCGACCCTTGCTCCCGTCCGAGTCAACGAGCCGTCGAAGTACATCACCCAGTACTCCTGATCGACAGGGGCCGTGGGTAGCTGTATCTCGGTCCATTCCGCAACAAAGTCGGCGAGGGCCTGGGACTTAATGGCCGTCCGCGGAGCATAGGTGATGCCCTGGCCCATCAGTTCCATAGCCCATTTCGAGATCCGACCTGTCGAGTCAGGATTGTTTATAATCTCGCCGAGGGGGAAAGAACTCACCACAGTGACCGGATGCGAGTCGAAATAGTGGCGGAGCTTCCTTTTGGAGATGAGGACGGCGTACAGCAGCTTTTGGATCTGTGGGTACCTCGTTTTGGTGTCCCCGAGCACCTCGCTCACGAAGTACACCGGGCGCTGTACTTTGAGGGCGTGCCCTTCTTCTTCGCGCTCTACTACCAACGCCGCGCTTACCACCTGCGTAGTTGCCGCGATGTAGAGGAGGAGGGGCTCGCTGGTGTTTGGCGGGACCAGGATCGGCGGATTCGTCAAGACCGCCTTGATGTGGTTCAGCGCCGCCTCGGCCTCGTCCGTCCAAACGAACCGCTCGGATTTCTTCAAGAGACGGTACAAAGGGAGGACCTTTTCGCCAAGGCACGAGATGAACCGGCTCAACGCGGCTAGACACCCCGTGACCCGCTGAACCCCTTTCAGGTTCTGAATCGGGCCCATCCTGGTTATGGCGTTGATCTTCTCGGGGTTGGCTTCTATCCCTCGGCGGGACACGATGAAGCCTAGGAGCATCCCCCTGGGCACCCCGAAAACGCATTTTTCGGGGTTGAGCTTAACGTCGTTCGCCCTGAGTTTGGCAAATGTTTTTTCTAGGTCGGCCACGAGCTGGTCGGCCTGTTTGGACTTGACAACGATGTCGTCCACGTATCCCTCAACGGTCGGTCCGATGAGTTCGTCAAAACACCTAAGCATACACCGCTGGTAGGTGGCGCCGGCGTTTTTGAGCCCGAATGGCATTGTGACGTAACAATACGATCCGAACGGGGTGATGAAGGAAGTCGCGAGCTGGTCGGACTCCTTCATCGCTATTTGGTGGTACCCTGAATACGCATCAAGGAAGCATAGGGTTTCGCACCCCGAGGTCGAGTCGACTATCTGATCTATGCGCGGCAAAGGAAAGGAATCCTTTGGGCACGCTTTGTTAAGAGCAGTATAATCAACACACATTCTCCATTTTCCATTCTTTTTTCGTACAAGGACGGGATTGGCTAACCATTCGGGATGATACACTTCCTTGATGAAGCCGGCCACCAGGAGCTTCGCGATCTCCTCTCCGATCGCCCTGCGCTTCTCGTCGTCGAAACGCCGGAGGCGTTGCTTCACGGGTCGGGACCCGGGCCGGATGTCCAAGGAATGCTCGGCGACCTCTCTCGGAATGCCCGGCATGTCCGAGGGCTTCCACGCAAACACGTCGACGTTTGCGCGGAGGAAGTCGACGAGCGCGTTTTCCTATTTGGGGGACAGTTTGGTCCCGATCCGAGCCACCTTCGTGCTCGGGTGGTCGGGGTCCAGTTCGATCTCCTTGGTGCCTTCGAGCGGCTCGAACGACGCCAAGCCGTGAGTGAAGTCGGGCGCCTCTTCGACGAGGCGAGCCTTGATCGGGGCGAGCTCTTCGGTTGACGCGATGATGGCCGATGCCAGCTCGCAGCTCTCCGCCTCGCACTGGTGGGCCCGTTGGAACGACGATCCCACCGTGATCACCCCCCTCGGCCCCGGCATCTTGAGCTTGAGGTAGGTGTAGTTGGGGACGGCCATGAACTTCGCGTAGCATGGGCGGCCCAAGATGGCGTGGTAGGCGCCGTGGAACCCCACCACCTCGAACGTGAGGGTCTCCGTCCGGAAGTTGGCCGGAGACCCAAACATAACGGGCAGGTCGATCTGCCCGAGGGGGACGGCCTGTTTACCAGGGACCACCCCGTGGAAAGGCGCCCCGGTCGGGCGAATGCGCCCTCGGTCAATCCCCATGGCGTCGAGTGTGTCGGCGTAGAGGATGTTGAGCCCGCTCCCGCCGTCCATCAGCACCTTGGTGAGGCGCTTGCGCCCTATGACCGGGTCAACCACTAGAGGGTACTTACCCGGCCTCGGGACGAACTGCGGGTGGTCGGCTCGGTCGAAGGTGATGGATGCCTCCGACCACTTGAGGAAGGCCGGAGTGGCCGGCTCGGCGGCGTACACCTCTCGGCGCTCCACCTTGGCTCGCCCTTTGCTCACCGACGCCTCCGTTCCGCCGAAGATCATCAGACAGCCGTCCGGCTCCGGATAGGGGTCGGCGTCCATGTTCTGGTCCGCCCCCGGCTCCTGCGGGGCCGGGTCGGGCTTCTTCGACCGGGGCGCCGGCTTGCGGGAGCCCCCTGCCATGAATTTCTTCATGAGGGAGCAATCCTTGTACAGGTGCTTGACGGGGTACTCGTGATTCGGGCAGGGCCCGTTCCACTTCTTCTCGAAGTGGTCGGGGACCTCCCCAGTCGGAGGTTTGAAGGTCGGCTTCGGGTCGGCGGCGGCCACCATGGCGGTCTCGTCGTCGTGCCGCCTGCCCTTGCCTTTCTTCTTCTTCCTGGCGGGGGGCCCCGATGGGCCTCCCTCCGTTTCCTCGGTCTGCTTACCCTTTGGGTCAGCAGACTGGTGGAAGATGGCCCCCACTGCCTCCTCGCCGGCCGCGTGACTCGTCGCGATGTCAAGCAGCTCCTTCGCGGTGCGAGGGCTCTTTCGCCCAAGTTTGTGGACGAGAGACTTGCACGTCGTCCCCGTAAGGAACGCCCCGATGACGTCGGCGTCAGCGAGGTTGGGGAGTTCGTTACACTGCCGGGAGAAGCGTCTGATGTACTCCCGGAGCGTCTCCCCCTGCTTCTGCCTGCAGCTTCTGAGATCCCATGGGTTTCCAGGGCGATTGTAGGTCGCCTGGAAGTTCCCCACGAAGACCTCCCTCAGGTCGGACCAGCTCCCGATTTGTCCCGCGGGGACATGTTGGAGCCACGCCCGTGCCGAGTCGGCCAGATGAAGGGGCAGGTTATGGATGATGAAATCATCATCGTCGGCCCCTCCGGCTCTGCAGGCGAGTCGGTAGTCCTCGAGCCAGAGCTCGGGATCGGTCTCCCCGTCGTACCTCGGGAAGTTCGACGGGGCTCTAAAGTTGGCGGGGCGAGGAGCCGCTCGGATCCGCGGGCTGAAGGCCCGTGGCCCTGGCGCGTCCGGGCTCGGCGTCCTCTCACCCTCCTCATCGTCGTCGTCGTACCGGCCGCCACGACGGGGAGCGCGCCCGCGCCGTCGCTCGGGCTCGCCCTCGGGGAGCCGTCGGCGACGGGCGTTCAGGATGCTCCGAGCGTCCTGAATCGGGCCGACCCTTTTCAGGATCGGAGCCGCGTCCCCGGCGGGCCGGGGCTGATGCACCGAGACCCCTTGTTGCGCGCGTCCGGCGTGCCCGCCGGTGGGCTGCCTTGAGGCCTCGCGGTGGCTCATCTGCGACGCTCGTCGTCGCGACTGCGAGCTCTCGGCCTGCTGAGCCGCGGCTCGCTCCAGAAGTTCGCCGAGCTCCCGCTGCGCCTTGCGGGCTTCCGGCGTCACCGGCGGAGGGAGCCCTCGCACGAGCATAGCCGCGGCGGCTATGTTTTGCCCGGCGCGGGCGAAATGCGGGGGCGGGGCACCGTCATCGTCGATGATTTGGCGCTGCACGTCCCGGGCACGTCCCCGGGCCGGAGCCGCGTCTCCGATCTGCAGAAGCTCGTGCTCGATGCGCGCTCGCTCCTGCTCGACCCGTGCGCGCTCTTGCTCCAAAAGGCGGCGGGCCTCCTGGAGCTCCTCCCGGCGTTGCTGGGCGTTGTCGGCGTGGGAGCGTCGTGGCGAGGTGGCCGCTCTTCGCGGGGCTGGCTGCCTCGGTGGTGCCGGGGCTTGGTTTGCGACCAGGGCGGCTGCAGGCACGTCATGAGCTGGGAGGCCGTCTCCCGGGGCCGCCGGGCCCGAGCCGCTCTCGCTCGCCTCTCCCACCGCCCCATCGGGGGTGTCCGCCATGAAACACTCGCGGGACGGGTGATGGCTTTCCCCGACGAGTTCAGTGTCCGACGCCTCCGAGACGGAATCGTCCAGGAGGTCGAAGACCGACTCGGAAACGTGGTCGATCATTCCGATGAACTCGCTGTTCGCCGGGGCGCGGCTCAGAAGGCGTGTCACCAGTCGTGACACGATCTCAGCCGCGTTGCGTGAACCGTATGGGGCCGCATACGGCGGGAGGGAGTCCAACATCCCCGGGGGAAGTGGGGCTCCTCCCGTGAGCTGAGTGGCGACGTTCGCCAGTGCGAACCTGACGCAGCGAGTGTCCTCCTGCGAGGGCCGCGGCCCTAGGAAGGTCTCCAGCTGCCTCAGGAGGAGAGCCTCGTTGGCCTCCGGGCGAGGGTCGCTGGCCTCGTCGTCAGAGGTGTCGATGTTGACATTCGCGAGGGCCTCGGTGGCGGTCGCGACGTCAGCGTCGGGGGCGCTGACCGGAGACGTGGGGGCGAGCCTCGCCAGGTCCCCGTCAGTGGTGATGACGAAATCTAGGCTTCCGAGACGCAGCTGCGTCCCGGGAGCCCAGCTCGAACCGTGGGTGGCCATCCGAAGCCTGGTGATCGTCGAAACGCGCAAAGGCCCCTACCTGGCGCGCCAACTGTCGGTGTACGAAATGACCAACTAGTAAATTTAGTGGATTGCGCGTTTGGGCTCCGGATGGTTCGCGAGAGGACACAAGGGATTATACTGGTTCAGGCACGAACGCCCTACGTCCAGTGTGAGACAGCTCGTGTTACTCGCGTTGCTCGTAGTAGGGGTTACAAGCGGTCGAGAGAGAGGAGAAGCCTCAAGTCTCTGTGAGTTTCTAAGTGTGGGAGAGCGAGTGTTCTCTATTGTCGTCCCCCTCCCCTGAGGCCCTATTTTTCCTTTTATACCTCTGGGGCCAGGAGACCTGTACAAGACGTGTTTAACAAAAATGATGGGTAGTAAGAAGCTTGCTGGAGAAGCCTTGCCGCCTGTAGGACACTGTGAACGCTGTTGGAGTAGGTCCTAATCCCGAGCTTATTAAGGTCGTGCACGTCGCTCTGCGGCGCATGCGGGGCTGCTGGAACAGTTGCCTCCTTCTGTCACGGCGGGCGGCGCGGCGCAGCCCGTTAATGCTAGTAGATAGCGCGATAGATGTGCGGCGCGGTAGATGTGCGGCGCGTGCTCCCGACTCCCTATCGTTCCGGGTCCCCCTTGTTGACCCACGACACATGTCCTGGGTGGGGTCGGGCGAGGCGGAACTGGGTCGGCCAGGGCGGAGCCAGGTCGGCCAAGGCGGAGCCAGGTCGGGCGAGGCGGAGCCAGGTCGACCCAGACGGAATCGGGTCGGCCGAGACGGAGCCAGGTCGGGCGAGGCGGAACTGGGTCGGCCGAGGCGGAGCCAGGTCGGGCGAGACGGAACTGGGTCGGCCGAGGCGGAGCCAGGTCGGGCGAGGCGGAACTGGGTCGGCCGAGGCGGAGCCAGGTCGGGCGAGGCGGAACTGGGTCGGCCGAGGCGGAGCCAGGTCGGCCCTCCCCCTATCCGATGTCCTCCTTGTTTATGGGTCTGATTACGCCCGTCTTCTTCCCGAAACAGCGAGGTCCCACCCGTCGGTGAGAGGGTCGGATATTGATATCCGACAGAAATCGCGAGACGAATCTAATGATGGTAATTAATCCATGATTACTGAATGTTTAGCGGATGGTTACTGTAGCATCTAATGATGGTAATTAATCTATGATTACTGAATGTTTAGCGGATGGTTAGGCCAATCCCAGTGGAGGGTTTCATTTTGTTGTTTCCAAGGTGCCACGTTAACAAAATAGGAATGAAACTATGGATGAAACTCATGCTACAATGGATAGTTTCATCTTTGTTGTTTCATAGGCACCCCTAACATTTAATTCTATGACTCATTGAGAGTTGGAAACTGTGCATGAGGGGTTTCATCTAGATGAAACTGGTTTCTTATCTCTCTTCTTTACTTCTATGCCATGTCATCAAAATATCCTACGTGGCATGTAATTTAATGTGCATGAAACCCCAATGAAACTCCCATTGGGAGTGACCTTACTGTAGCATCACTGTTGCAAATCATGGCCTAATTAGGCTCATTAGATTCGTCTCGCAAAGTTACCTGGAGGTTATGGAATGGGTTTTGTCATTAACACACGTTTACTACTCCATGCATGTAAGATTTCCTTGGGAAAAATTTTGGTGAAAATTTTTTGGGGAATTAAACACCCCCTAATACTAGTATAAGCGAGAATGGGAATTTGGGGTGCAATTTATTGCCGTGACCCGTGATTTCTTATCTGCCGGCATGGAGGGACGTCGACTTGTCTGCACGAACGGTTTGGATGTCAGCGTCGCAGAAATCATAGCGTGTTTTTTTTGCCCAAAGTAAAGTTTGGTCTTCGAAAAGCGGAAACTTGCCGAATCGTAAAAATGAATGTTGGAAAGGGTATTTGAATACTAATAAAAAAACTAATTACACAACACACCTGAAAATTGAATTTCGAATCTATTAAATCTAATTAATCCGTCATTAGAGATTGTTTACTGTAGCACGACGTTGTCTAATCATGATCTAATTAGGCTCAATAGATTCGTCTCGCGAATTTCACTGAAGGTTATAGAATGAGTTTTATCATTAATCTACGATTAATACTTTTAATTAGTGTCAAACATTCGATGTAATGGATAAATAGCGGAAATTTGCCAAACCGATCTAAACAAGGCCCAACTTTGGCTTTTCTTCCAACCATTTGTTTGGACGCTAGAATTTGACATGGCAGTCATTTACTTTGGCCACCTTTAATTTGTCCACGCTAAAATGTTATTTGGTTAATTCGTGCCAAGGACCCAAAGTATCATATGGTATCAAGCTAAAATTCTCTGACTGGCCATGTCCCGGCCATTGCCCCTTGGTGTGTCGGCGCCCCTGCCCGACGTCTCCCCGCAAGCTCGCCGCACTTCCGCCCTTGACACTCACGGCCTCACGGGCTCGCAGCCGCGCTGCCTGCGCTCGCCAGCCAATTTTCCCTCGTCTTGGCGGCGCTGTCACGGAGATTAGTACACAGTACATCGCGGTCGCGGGGACCCAAACCCACCCCGTTGCCGCGCCGGGCCCGCCTCGCCTCGGCTTCAGTCACTCGCAGTAGTTACTACTAGTCGCATCATCCCCCGATTCCGCGCGCCTCGCCCCCACCCCACACGTCATCCGCGGGGAGGTGCGTGTTTAGTTCAGGGTGAAACTTTCTTTTGTCCTGAAATTTTACTATTTATCAAAGGGACTTTTACATACATGAAATATTAAATGTGTGTTAATGATAAAACTCATTCCATAACCTCCGGTAACTTTGCGAGACGAATCTAATGAGCCTAATTTCGTCATGATTAGACAATGTCGTGCTACAGTAAACAATCTCTAATGACGGATTAATTAGGCTTAATAGATTCTTCTCACGATTTTCCGTCCATCCGTGTATTTAGTTTTATAATTAGATCATATTTAGTCCTTTTAATTTTTAATTTAAAATTAAAAACTTTCTTTCACAAACTTTCTTACCGATCTAGGGTAACGGCGAGTCAGTGGGCGACGACCGGACCGGCTCTGCCGTCTGCCGTGCCGCCTGCTCTGCTCTGCCTCGTCCGGCTCTCCGCGCTGACGCTGACGGTGACGGCGACAGCGGGACGGATTAAAAAAAAAAGCAACGCTCCGTTCCTCACTCCTCTCCCCGTCCTCCCCTCCCCTCCCCTCCCTGCA